>JANHFL010006236.1:44946-58839 GCA_032468155.1 Oxyrhabdium leporinum
GAAGGAAGGAAGGAAGGAAGGAAGGAAGGAAGGAAGGAAGGAAGGAAGGAAGGAAGGAAGGAAGGAAGGAGAGTGGCTGAAATTTCCAATGAGTTTTTTTCTTTTCATGCTGGGCATTAAATGGAAAATAAAAGAACTCGTGCAATGTCATCAGGTAGAAGAAAATGCCAGCAGAGCAATTCATGGGCTTACCATGGGTTCATATTGATAGCAAGGATTTTGCATAAAGAGTGGATTTATTTTATTTTTTTTGTTTATAAGACTTCAGGTTACAATTTCTCCTGCCTGTTTGATAAAGTAGAACATTTGTTACAGAAATAAAAATATTTGATTTTATCTCTTCTTTTACTAAAAAAAATAATCTTCAAGCCTGAATTTAGCAATGTATGCTTCTGGTATATCCCACCAAGTCTTCGACATATCCCGAAGGGGCCAGAAAGAGACAAAATACTTTATCAGGTAAAAACTCATATGTACATTTTCTTTTGGAGCAGGCATTTTTTTCCAAACTTGGCAACTTTAGTATCTGTGGACTTCAATTCTCAGAATTCCCTAGCCAACCATTCTGGGTATGAAATTCTAGGAGTTGAAGTCCACACATAATAAAGTAGCCAAGTTTGAAAAGCTCTGTGTTGGAACAAGTGTTTATGGAACTAAAATGTTCTATCTATACCTCCTTATTTCACATAAGTTAAACTTATTAGAGGACAACTCCTACTATCCTTACCAATGAACCATTGAGTATGACATCTAAAGATGAAAGGTCATGCAATCAAGCATTTGGGAAAGGGTAGTCTAATCTATGCATAGTAGATACAATCTGCAATGGCAGAAGGTCTGTTTTTGCCTTCAGCTTCTGATGGACATACCTGACTGTTTCTGTTCTGCATGGTTTTACCCAACATTTCATTCTAGTCTGTTTCTACTTTATTTTTTTTCTGATCAAAGACACACCACTGAATCCTTTTTTCATTCTTTGTTTTACTTGAATTATGATAAGTCATAAGTAATACATTATATAACTTGAATACAGTGCTATTTATACTGTATTGACTAGATAATATTAACAGTAGAATGTTTAAATCTTTAAAGATAAAGAAAAAAAGTTAATATCAATATGAGGACATTTCTAAAATGTCAATATTGATAAGCATATTTTAATAAGATATTTTCACCATATTTTAATAAGATATATACACTTTAATCATATTTCTACCATCATTCCAAAATAATGGTTGCTACTACTTATTCCTTAGTCTCCTCAATGCATCATGCCAGAAATTAAGTATTGTTTTCTGCCCTATCTATCCAGGTTGCTCCAAAAATAAAAGCAAGGATGATTGAAGAAGGCACTATGATGGTTAGCTACCAACCTTTGGGGAACAATGTGAACTTTTTCCGAATGGTCTTCTCTAATCCAGCAACTGAAAAATCAGATATTGATTTCCTCTTGGAAGAGATTGAAAGGCTTGGGAAGGATTTATGATACTCAGGAAAAAAAATGTATTGTACAAACGTATTCTCTACAGCAGAGTTTTTCAACCTTGACAACTTTAACATGTGGTACTTCAACTCCCAGAATTCCCAGCCAGCCTAGGGAATTCTGGAAGCTGAAGTCCATATGTTAGAGTTGTCAAAGTTGAGGAACACGGATTGACAGAGGTCTATTGTTATTTTTTTCATAAAAATTCTGCACTGTACTTTCCTTTCTTTCTGCTATTTCTTGGGATGAAATTAAAAGGTTTGAAACATACCGGGAAAGGAGTTAGATCCAATGAAATGTATCATTTGCTTGTATTTGTAAGTGAGCAGATACAGAATCTTTTACTCAAAGCACTGAGCATTGTTTTGCATAGAATGTAGCCCAAAACCTCTTAAAAAGTTCATGCTGTCTTGTATGATCACTTCAGTAATCCCCAAAGGGAATCATGTGTGGGAATCACCATGCACAATACAAGCACTGGGTATTTTAAAAACCCCCCACATAGACACGTCTCATGGCACCATGCTCAGGACTGAGATAGATCCAAGGCGGCAGTCCTTCTCATTACACGCCACTAATTAATAACTAATGATGATTGGAAATACAGGTAATCCTTGACTTACAATGATTCATTTAGTGACTGTTCAAAGTTACAACACCGAAAAAAGTGACTTCTGACCATTTTTGTGCACTTATGACCTTTGCAACAACCCCATGCAGTGGTTGCAGCAGTGATCAAAATTTGGATGTAAAGACAAAATGGAAACTAAAAAAGATCACTGGACTACAACTAGAAGTAACCCTGCATAATAAAGATTATTTGAATTCCTTTCAGTCAGGGCTCAAACCTAAGCATGGGACAAAAACATGTTGGTCATTCTTGTGATGGTCTATAGCAGAATGTGGGTGAGGAAGGCACACTGTCTTAGTCCAATACTTTTTGAAATATATGCACTAAGTAGACATAGCCTAATCGGAAAGGGTGCCCACTTCCTGTGAGACCAAGCAGGCAAGCAGGCAAAAGCCCTAAAGATGGTGTTCTTGGTAGCAACTCCATCACTTCAGAGAAGCTTATTCTACAAAGTCAAGATGCTGTTCCCATTCAGTAATTAGAAAGATAGTGATAACAGTATTTTCCCATGGGGCGTTTGAACGGCAGAGCAATGATAGCATACTGTAGGTAATGATCACATGGATATGAATGGATTGATTTCACATTGAATGTTGATTTTAGTGTTTTTAAAATTGTAAGCCATTAGAGCCTAGTTAGTAGGCAGCACTAAATTAATGTAAATAACTAAATAAAATCAATAAATAGAGATTGCTTAATTTTTTGAAAACACCTCTGACCATTATCTACTCTTTTTTACTGGTTTTAGATTAAAAAAATATTTAAATTTCCTTTTAAAATGGTATGCCATTTTTCAAAGTCCAGATTTTATTGGGGCATATTTCAGCTGTCAGCCCTGGAGGCTCAAATGGAACTTTGAGGAACTTCTGGCCACGGAGTCTTATTTGGTTGGGGGTGTGACTTGGAACCCTGACATTAGCATTTTCACTAGTCAACGTCTTATACTGGTAGCTGTACAAGAATGGTGATTTCTGGAACTTGTGCTTTAGATTTTCACCATCAATTTGAGAAAGATGGAAGTAAATAAGGCTGAAGCCAATGGATGTGTCCCAATGTAGCCTATATGTTGTGGATATCTGAATGGCTTAATAGGGATTATGTCTCAGACAGAGATTTGCCAAACACGGAAGCAGAATTTTATAAAATTTAGGTGTAACAAACCTATTTCTTCTCATTGAAGCACTTCAGATGGAACTACCAGATTTTTCTTCTGAAACTTAAGATACCCCTGAGTCTGGGAATCATTTTCAATGCAGAATTTTACAATTTAATATGGAGCCTGAGGAAAATCAGCAACTCAAGATAGGAATTAGCTCTACAGTCACGATCCAAATATCCCTATTCACAGTTCCTATTCACAATTCTCCCATATTACCTCTGTTATGGCCCTATTTATGCAATAACCAAGGACAAAGAATATCTGGTCCTCAAGGTGTGGTCAGAATTAGAGCTCTCACTTCCATTTAATTGTAAGCATGAAAGTTGACATTGTTGGAAATTGTAGCCCCAAATATTTGAAGGTCAAAAAGTTCCTCACTCTTAGAGTAGGCAGTCTGCCCTGGAAGTAGGAATCTTGACTTCATTCATTTTCAATCCAGTTTGGTGATTTCAGCTACAAAAAGGCTTCACTTTCACAAAAGACAGCAGAACCAAAAGGGCTAATTTCAAGGGATTGGATTTAGCTCCATTCGTGCACAAGGTTAAACTAACTTAACCCAGTTAACCAGTTTGTATGAAAACAATTACTCCATTTTGTTTACTTAGTTCTGAAGAAAAAAAACCTGGAGAAGAAGAGTACTTGAAAAAGCAAGTTTTTCTATTACACTGTTCACTGCCAGAGCCATGCAGTGTAGGAAATACCTTCTCAGAACTGTTTGCAGTGGCCAAGTGATGCCTCCAATTTTCTGTCCAATCAAAACGAAAGAGGGTAGTGAATCTAGTGATAGTATTAAGCAAGTGCTCAAGGGTTATCAGGAACTTCTTGGAATAATAAGTAGGGATTCTATATTCCTAAAATGGCAACTTTTTGACACAGTTCATATAATTATATCCTGCCAGAAGCTCTGGTAAAGAAATCTGGTTGGGATACTTTAAAAGTATTGAAGGAGTTATGGAATTCCCTTCTGTTGATATGGAATGATGACTGTTTTTACTGATTTTTTTTGAAGTATTTATTTTTGTTTTCAAAGGATCATGCTTATTTATTTTAGATAATGATAAATAGTGGTGAGCTATATCAACGTAAATTTTACAGTTTAGAGTTTTGTAGTGATTTATGACCATTTCTCAAGCTGATACAAAGTTTTTAGTTTTATATATTAATTTAATTAATGCTGCTCATTACCTATAAAGCCCTACATAGCCTAGGGTTAGGTTATCTGAAGGACTGCCCATCTCCCGTGGTTTCTGATGGCCAGTGCATGCCAGCAGAGTTAGTATGCTGCAGGTCTTTATAATCAAACAGTGCCATCTATGGGGACCCAGAAATGTTTCTTTTTTAACATGGGGTCTCACAATGAGATTCCCCCTGAGCTCCATGTGACTCCCATCCTGATCAAATTCTGCAAAGCCTTGAAGACCTGGTTGTTCTTTCAGGCTGGGTTGAGATGGTCTACCCTTTATATCGCATGGATCTTATGGAGTGATTGGATCTCATCTTGTTTCATCTTGTGCTTTTATTTTTATTGTGAACTGTCCATGGATGATTTGGAATTAGGCAATGCCTAAACTGAGTTAAATAAATAAATAGTGACTAACAGCAACATGGATCCAGAAGCGTGTAAGGAGTATTTAAAAACTCCTTTTTAAATACATTTTATTAAAAATATTTTTTTAAAAAACATTTAAAAAAAAGAATGATTCAGTCCCGGAAATTCTAATTGGATTTTTGTTTTGTTGGGAGGTTTGGGCAGCAAGAGTTGTATTATGTTTGAGACTGGATGGGAATTTGAAGCTCTACATTAAACTAAGTTGGAAATGTCATTGCTAAACTAGAGTAACTAACATGCATATAAATTCAATATTAGCCTGAGTATGTTTAAAGTAAGAATTACATCCAACTAACATAGTTGTCTAAAAAAAAATCTAATAAGAATAACATTAACTCCTCAAACACCCCCATTTGGTTTAGATTGGTCTAATTTCATTGAATTAATCAGAAGGAAAATTTATAACCCTCCAAAATCATTTAAGCCTAGTCTTTCTACTCAAATAGATTGTTAATGGGCATGTCCAATTACTGAATATAAAACTTACACCAAGAAATCAAAAGCCACCAAAATAAAGGACAATCACATAAAGACCTGGCTGTGAGTGAAAGAATGATTAATAATATCATTGAAATGTCACCTATTTTGAGTAATACACAATTATAGCTTCAACAAATTAGCATTCAAGCATCTTGGTAGCCTTCCCCGAATGCAAATAATTCAGAGGGTTCTTTCTTCAATAAGATTATAGAGATTATTGCATATCCCTTTCAAGATAACGTCTGACTAACACCTGAAATAATAGGATGCTGATGGTAGAAATAATGGAAAATAAAATCACAATAACCCTACAGTAGAAGTAGCCAAGATTTCTGGGAATTGGGCCATAACACATTATTTCAAATCAATCTGGCTGAGTTTTAAAATCCTTGGGAGAAACCATTTTCATTTCCATCAGTCAGAAATATCTTTGACAGGTAAGACAGAAGATATATTCACAATGGTTATTTCTAGGTTTCTGCAGCTTCCTTACCAAGGGACAAGGCAAATTTTATCTTTAAGGTCCTCTAGAACAGGGCTGTCAAACTCCTGGCCCACGGGCTGGATGCGTCATATGCTGGCCATGCCCATGCCTGGTTTAGCGAAGGGGAAAAAAGTCCCGATATGTCATGTGACATCGCCATGATGACATGAGTTTGATAACCTTGCTCTAGAAGGACAAAAAAAATAATAATTATTCGGTCTTTTGCCATTTGTTTCAGCCCATTCACTATCAGAAGTAAGGATTCCAGATAGAAGTGTTGGGGATTGCTATTTAATTTCTTTTAAATGGTTGCTAATTTGTTGTTGTTCAGTTGCTAAGTTATGTTCAACTCTTTGTGACCCCATGGACCATAGCACACCAGGCCCCCTGTCCTCTACCATCTCCCAGATTCATGTTCATTGCCTCAGCGACACTAACCCTCTCATCTCATCCTCTGCCATCTCCTTCTCCTTTTGCCTTCAATTGGTTAGTAATAGATTTGATTTAAAAAAAAAGATTTGAAATAATAGTTTGCTGTTTTCTCTGTTATTTCTTCCCCCCCCCCCTCCTTCATTCAGAGCAACTACCAACCCAAAGCAGCTTATAAGTAAACGTAAATAAAAAGACAATAAATAGGATGTGGAAAAAATGTCACTAGAATTTTTCCACAAGGAGGTGGTGATGATGTTATGAAGACAGGGAAAAAAATGCAGCTGAGAGTACTCCCTCCCTCTCCCTTTCTCATCAAACATTGGTTGGTAATATCCCCAGGAGAGGAGAGGAGAATTTCTGAACTCTATTTATTGTGGAAACACGAGATATTGATTGAGTAAATAAAGCTCAAAATGGGGACAGAATGACTCTAGGGTGTGCTTCATTATGCATGTATGTAAGTTTTCTCAATTAGGCCTGGGGGGGGGGGATCTAGTAGCAAGTAGAAAATTCATTGGGATCTTTGGGCTGAATAGTTGATTTTCGGTAGATTAGCAAAGATATCTGATGCTGAATTTTTAACAGTAGATATCACTAGCCAAACTATATTTAAATCTTCAGAAAGGCTGAGACAGGTTATCATAGGCTGTTGCCTAGGAGAGTCATCAATCACTGGAATCACCTGTGTCTCCTACACTGCCAAATATTTGCATTTTGCAATATTAGAGAGTAAGGAAGATGAACTTGATGGAGATATGAAGCTCTGTAGTCATGATGACAAAGGGCAAAACATTTTCTAAGTCTAGAACGGCCAGATAACACTTGCAAGCAGTTCAGGCAGATGCCTCTCTAATTCACTAAAATATAAAAAGGAGGAAAAGAAAGAGGAAATACAATGCAATCAGAACTGTAATCTTCTGTTATTATGGCCAGTCTCGATAAATGTACAGGTGGTTCTCAACCTGCAACCACAATGGGGATTAAATGTCTGTAAAATGGTTGTTAAATTAGTTTACAATGTTTTTTGCTGAGCAAATCAGAATACAGATAACAGAGTTGGAAGAGACCTTGGAGGTCTTCTAGTCCAACCCTCTGCTTAAGCAAGATACCCTATACCATTTCAGACAAATGGCTGTCCAATTTTTTCTTAAAAAGCTCCAGTGTTAGAGTACCCAGAACTTCTGAAGGCAATCTGTTAACTGCCCTGATTAACTATTCTGTCAGGAATTTTTTCCTTATTTCTAAGTTGTATCTCTCCTTGATTAGTTTCCATCCATTGCTTCTTGTCCTGCCTTCAGGTAACTTGGAGAATAGGTTGACTCCCTCTTCTTTGTCGCAGCCCCTGAGATAGTGGAACACTGCTATCATGTCACCCCTACTCCTTCTTTTCATTAAACTAAACATTCCCAATTTCTGCAACTGTTTTTCATATGTTTTAGCCTCCAGTCCCCTATTCATCTTTATTGCTCTTCTTTGCAATCTTTCTAGGGTATATTTTTTATATCGTGGCAACTAAAACAGGATGCAATATTCCAAGTATGGTCTTACTGAGGCATTATAAATTGGTACTAATATTTCATGTGATCTTGATTCTGTCCCTCTTTTAATGCCTTTTAATGCTTGCTCATATTTAAGTGGCTGACCATTAGGACTCTTAGATCCCTCTCACAGCTACTGCTATTGAGTCAGCTATCACCGATTCTGTACTTGGAGTTTTGAAAGGGAGGAGGAGGAGGACTGGTCTAAACAAACCAAAGTAGAGTCAGTCCAATACAGAAGAAAGGATGAAGCAGACAAACAGAAAAAAAAAGAAAATCAAATACTTTATGTCTAAACTGTTGCTTTTAGTATTTTGTAAGAGGTTTTGAATTGGAGTGTTTATGTATTAACTGTGCCTTAAAGATGTACTTCAACTTTAAGGAAACTACTCACTTGTGTGTAAGTAGTAGTAAGGGCTCTGCCGAATGTCATGGGTTTAATAGCTCAAAGTCATTTACATTAATGCTTGTGTTTGTGTATTCTGTCTTATACATGTATTCTGTTTCTTAATAAAACAAAAGTGCTGATAATGATGTACCATAAAGTTATTGTTGACTCTTAGTAACTGCATAGTTCTTATTAAATTTATATGGCCCCCTCACTTGCATATGACTGAGCAGAATTCTCCGTGATTGTTCCTAACCTGGTCCTTCAGTTCTTCCAACAGGGCACTCCATTGCACAAGCTGTAAATGTTCGCAACTGGAAGATTTGTACTTGAATTTGCAAAAAAGATGAGGGAAAACTAGGCAGCAGACTTGTTCACAGTAAATTGCAAAGAGCTCATGAAGATCCTGTCTGAAGAGGTTTTAAGGGAGACAGCCTCTTAAACTCAGGGCAGTGACATTAACAAATCTGGAAATCAGTGATTAGGTAATTTCTTTTTAAAGAAATACTTGGGTAGGATGTGTTCCTCAAGAGACTGAAATTCTAGCTTCAGGAATTATTCAAACCTCATTCCTACTGTTTAATAAATAAACAGTGCAGTAGCCTCCAAGTTATTAAAGTAAAATGAGATGTTTTGGCCAAAGGAAAGAAAAATCCAAAATCTATATTAGAGTGAAGGATAGCTGCAAAGAAAAAAAAAATAGCGAGGAAACTCCCTTATATTGAGAATCTTAAATATCCATTTTCCTAAGCGTCAGAAGATTCAATAACTGAATCTACTTTATAAACCTACTGCTTCATCCAACTGCATAAAAGTCTACTTTGTCCCATATTATCTGATATATTTTCGCTGAAGACGCACATTTGTCCAAATATTTGCATGATTTTGAACCTGTTCTTTACTTACGCTACATTTCCCCCATTAAGAATTGCAAAGATATTCCACTAATTTTGAGCAGTGTACAAAAAACGTGTAATTTGAATCCATAAAATTTTAAACCACAATTGTACAGAACATTGATGAATATGTTTCTGCATGTCTGTTTTTTCAGCACTAGGTGGCAAAGTTAATCCACAATTGCTGATCTATTCATTCAAAATGTTGCCAGTACTTGTGTGGTGCTCAATTTTATAAAAACTAAGTATCTAAATTAAAGAGATTTCAACTGTACTTATATTCATCAATCCTTTTGTTTAGCCAATCAACAACTTGTGGCTGAATGACATTTTAATGTCATACAATAATGCATGAAATGGAAAGAGGAGTATGTACTGTGTTATACAGTATATAAAATTAAATATGTGCCTTTTTTGCTACAGTTTTATAAGTTTGAAATTTGGAACTCAGAGATGATGTCAGAAACAGTACCTGACATGCTGGACTGAATGCATGCATATCACTGGTTGAAATGTCAGCTAATATACTTTACAGGTTTTGCACTTTAAAATATATTCCAAATTTTCTGTAATCAACAGGGAGAAGAGAACACACACAGTTCAGTAGATATTAAAAGCTTGCCAAAATTGGCTAAACCAAACAAAGTCTATATTTTTCAATGTACTATTAAGACTCCACAAGACTCCACAATCATCAAGGCATGAGAGCAGTTGCTATGAACTTCAGAAGTTCAGCAAGCTGCCAAATCCATCATCAAATGAACTTGAAATGTTCCAAAAAGACTCAACACTTATTTGCCAGCCAAAGATAAAATTTTAAAGATAAAATTTTGAAAAGATTTCACATTGTCTGGTTGAACTTAACATGAAGATGTGTGTTGTGTAAATGCTCCTTTTGGCCTACCAACTGAAACTTCAATAATGCCTTTAAAAATACAGACTTGCTTCATTTTGAAAATAACTCTTCAGAGTTATTGTTTTACATACAACTGTTTTACATACAACTGTATGTAAAAATGGAACAAAAGAAACTGATTAAATAGAGTAAAGAAAGTAGATCTTATTTCTGTGTCAACCCTACAATTTACCTCGGTCAGACTCACAAATGCAGATCTCAACTGAACTGCGTTGTATAAATAAATGGCCATATAGGTGATTTCTGTATTCTGACTGCACATAAAATATGTTGTTCTAAGGGCCCCAATAGATCATTTGTCTAAATTCTTATACAACTTATATTCAAATAATATATGTCTCTGAAGCTCCACAAAGGCAAGTACATTCATCATGAGGGACTTGGTTAAATACTCCACCTTTAACCATTGTGCCCAGCTGCTCAAATCTTGCTTGAGTAAATACTGCCCTAAAATGTGTAGGCATTTCTACATTTGGTAATTTGAAAAGCATGTTTATACTGGCTCATCCATGGCTTTAACTTTCTGTGCTTCTATATCAAGATTCTTTGTGCAGCAATCTGCTTAGATTGTTCTTCAGTTGTACAAAAGACAGGGAGAGAGAAACTAATCCACTCTGTATTTACAATCACTGCATGACCAATACTTGAATTGGAGCTGAAGAATAGTAAAGTACCCACACATACAGATATTTCAATTTATCTGCCTCCTACCTTCAGTTATTTTAGATATTTGTAGCTTACCCCCATGAAATCCAATTCATTCAATTCACCACACCAGAGGATCTGAAGAAAACCCAAAATCTCAGATTGCTGACTTTAGCAGGCAGTAAGTCAGACAATGTTTCTGAAAGTAAAATAGGGGTTTGGGTTTGTTTTGGTTTTTTTTTTGAAACTTCGTGTTCTGCTGAATAGAGCATTGTCTCCATCCTGTATGTGCAAAAGCCCTGTGCACATTGTTTGATCTAGCCAGACTGACCATATAGAAAAATGAATGGGTGGGCCAGGGGATTAAGCAAAGAGATAGGTGGTAGATGAATTGCACTGAAATTCAGGGGATTCATGGACAAAAATCCCAGAACACATTCCCTTCACTCTCATGAAGACTGGCAGAGCAAGCTACTCTTTATAAGCAGCCAGTAAACCTCACTTCCCTGCATTCTGATAATGTTATTCACCTAGGTAATGAAATGTCTTCAAGAAGACAACCAAGTTGAAAAAGTCTCCAAACCCAAGAGTTCACCCCTGAAGAGCATATATGCTTTATTACTGGATTCAGGAACTACATAGAACCATATGTAATTCCAATCCACTGTGATTATCACTCAGGTCCAGCTCAAGGACTGGGAGAGAAGAGATGAAGAATGTGAGATCCCCATCTGATACATATCTCTGGGAATGATGAAAGCTAAGGATTTACTTGAGAAAGTCACTGATTTGTGCTGCATCAGATGCAAGCTTATTGTGAAAAGTAACAGCAGTTTTTTTTAAAAAATAATCAAATAGAATTTGACATATTTATTTCTTAAATTCTATTCTGCTGAAATTTAGTAGCACTCTGACCTTTGTTATAAAGCAGTTAATTTTTCTGAGCTATGAGACTAACTCCAAAAAAATATTCAAATTTGTTACAAGTATGCGTAAAATGTCAGAAATAATTCACAAATTGCTGCACATCTCTCCTTTCTCAGTTCACAAAACTTATCTAAACAGGAATCTCATCTTTGACCTGAGTGTCCTCAGTTTTACCACTATTTTTTAAGCTTTCCTTGCTTGCTTTACATTTGGAATGACCTTCCTATTTCCATGTAAGTAAATAATATACCTAGAACAAGTTGAAGTTGCCTTAAGAATTTGTTACCATTATCAAATACCTTTAATATTAAATCACCCACCTGCTCTTTATTTCCTTGTTCTATTCCTCCATTTCTTAATTATAACAGCCCAGCAGTTTGTTTAGTTTTTCATTAGCATAATCCAAGGACAGGGTTCACCTTGGGCAAGGACATTTGGGATATTGATTATCTGTCCTTTATGGCACAAGGTCAAGAATAATTTCTGTGCTGTGCTTATTAATATACGTTCATAGGAATGGTACTGAAAATGTATCATTAATATTGATTCTGATTTTCAGGAAGTCAATGGGAATTGACACAGGTAGATAAATTACTAGAATGAATTTTGCTATTGCTCGCTAAAACTTTTCATACTGATAGATGTCCTATTGAATAACTTCTTGTTTTTCTTTCTCAAAATTCTAAGCACATACTAATCACGTAGTAAGGGGTTCATGTGAAAACAAGTATATAAATGATTTGTTCCTAGTGCTCATAAAGATATAGTACAGTATACTATACAGTGAACTTTGATTTTCTTCTATTAAGAGCATTTCTGGGAGCCATCACTAATGGCAAATGAAAGAGAATTTGGGGTGTTCAGCTAGAGTACATAACCCTAATACATCTCCCCCCAAAAAACAAGTACATGTAGTCCTCAACTCACAACTACAATTGATGTTGCTAAGTGATAATTTTTTAGATGAGTTTTGCCCCATTTTATGACTTTTCTTGCCACATCGATTAACAGACTCACTGCAGATGTTAAATTAATAACACAGTTGTTAAGTGAATCAGGTTTCCCCATTGACTTTGCTTGTCAGAAGTTTGCAAAAGGGGATCACATGACCCTGGGACACTGCAACCATCATAAATGTGAGTCAGTTGTCAAGCATCCAAATATAAATCACGTGACCACGGGGATGCTGCAACAGTCATAAGTGTGAAATATGGTTGTAAATCACTTTTTTTTCAGTGCTGTTGCAAATTTGAACGGTCACTAAATGAACTGTTGTAAGTTGCGGACTATCTGTACTAGTCCAGCTTTGTAATGACAAATTAGGCAACTGCTAATTTGAAAATTTGAAAATTTGGCAAGGCAATATTCATAAATGCTTTCCTGGGAAACTAATCTGTCAGCCATAAAACATTAGAAAGCAAGGAATGCTGATAAACCAGAAAAAATTCTGGGAGGCAAGCAAAGCTCTGGAAAAAAAAAATTACTCACTAGAAATGAACAATGTTATATTTTAGTATACTGCATTTTTGTTCTCTCAAGTCTCTATCATAGTCCTGCACCATTTCCTCATAATTATACCCTAATTGCCTCACTGATGAGATTAGATATATGATGTACTATGCCAAATCAAACATCTTGCTGTTGTGTCTGATTTCTTATATAATCTGATTTCAATAAGTTTACAAAGAGGATGTATCCCTACACCTTTTTAGCAGCGTTTTTGCCTCAGGCATTGTCAACAAACCAATTGTGCTTTATTATAATTATGTCCTGCGCTGTGGTTCAAACATATCCCCTGGGAAACAATGACTGTTGCTGTGAATACTGTGGGTCACCAGGCCAAAAATTACATAAAGATGTTGAAGTGAGAAGAGCTTATAAATATGATCAAGAATGAAATGGATGACCTGTAAAGATACCAATGGAGTTTAATATAAGAAAACATGATAAACTAATTAAAGACACTTGGTGGATTACTCAAATTGTGGTCAAACATGGTATGTCACTAGAATTTGCGGGCCACATTTGTGTAAAATGAGCTCCTCATGTATTGATGGCAGATATGAAAGTTTAAAGAGTTCAAATTTACCAGCAAATATTGCCATGCCACAAGAATGAAGATGAGGTTTTTCTTCATAGCATTTTGATAGCTGATGAAACATGGGTTTATCATTATGACCCATGAATGAAGTGTTAGTCCATGGAATATCATCACAAAGCTTCACCTGTGAGGGAAATGAAAATCAAAATCCAGGTTTCACCAGGATAATTCAAGCTTACAATTTGTGTGTGGGGGTGGGTGGGT
>JANHFL010006236.1:63585-86100 GCA_032468155.1 Oxyrhabdium leporinum
CCCCTTGTGTGTGTGTGCTTGTGTGTGTGTATTTTAAATTGTTGTTCCATTTTGGTGGATTCTTTTTTACTTCTCATAAACTATTAAAAGGGAAAAAAAGAAAACATCATAATTTTACCTCTTTTTTCCTGGCATTTGAAGCTCAAGGGGAAAGTCCTAGCACCTGATCATAAAACAGAAACAAAGATCCAGCTGGCTTGTGTTTTGTTTTTGTTGTTGCCTCTGGATAACCTTTTGGGGATGTAGGATTAATCGAGAAGAGATAAGGCCTGTCACAAGCTGGGAGTTTAATTCAGGGGCTGCTGATGTGTTGCCATCTTGGCTCCTCCCCTCCTTCCTATCTCTTTTTTTAAAATTATTATTCTTATTGATTCCCTCAATCCAGAAATTGTGTCTAAATTCCAGCCCCTACTTTTTGTCTTTCTAACTTTTAATTAATTTGTTTCTCGCATTAGTGGAACTAAAACCTTGTTGTGCCTTGAATCAAAATTTTGCCTGGACTGACTCCCATCCTCCTCTCATCTGCCAAATTGCTGGTTTACATTTGAAAGAGATCCAGTGTGTCTGCTCCCATCCTGGGCTTCCTGGCCCAAGTTGTGATAATTTTACATGTCAATTACAAAGAATGCAAGCGAAGTTAAGTCTGCCAAATTATCCATATACACAAATATCTTCATCCCCCTTCCCCAGAAAGATCAAACAAGTTGTGGGAGAGGGGAACTCTCCACTTATATCACTATAAGCCCCATATGAATTTAATCAACTTTTTATTCTGTCTGTATGCATTTTTAGATCTGTGTTTCACTTGCCCATTACCATTTGTTTAAAGGAGAGGGATGTAAGAAATGTAATTAGAAGCGCTGGCAGTATACTGTTATGCTTTTCTTTTAATGGCACAAATGTAGTTTGAGTGTCATTTTTGTACCTGGTCTAACATTACTTACACTATTAGAATGTCTCTGTGCTTAGAAATGTAATTGAAAATATGAATACATTGAAAATGCCTTTTAATCTTGCTGTCGTGCTGCCTGTTGCTTATCACAGACTACAAAATGTGTTTTTGTACAATGTGCTATGCTCACCTTAGTCCTGCAGTGTTTACTCATGTTCATGGCCCAAAATCAGATGAGACTAAAGTAGGGAGTCTGCCTGTGCATGCACAGTACACATAAAAAACAAAACCAAACCAGGCAGATCTTCCACCAGACTGCCACAGGCCCCTTCTTATTCTTTTTTAACCACATCTTGTTGACACCACTGCATTTTGGTAAGAGCATTTCTATTGTTCCCTGCAACCTGTGGTTTGGAAAAGAGAGAGGAGGGCATCAGAAACTGGTGTATGTGGGGGGGGGATGCCCAAGAATGGTGCCTCCCCCATCTTTTTTGGCTCTGTCCACATTTTCTTCTTGTTTTAACTCTGTCCACCTTATGCCCTCAATAGATTCTTCCTAAAGGAAAGAGGCCTATGAGAGAGAAAAGAAGCATTGACCTCTCCTGTTTTAGATCATGAAATTAAAGGTGGAAATAACATATAAGCGTCTTAATTCAGGTAGACAAGAGGGGCGAAAAGTCCAGTCCATTTGTGGAGGAAGGACGGCAGAAATAACATAACTGGAAGGGATCTTGTAGGTCTTCCAGTCCAACCCCCTCCTCAGGCAATTCCAGACAAATGGCTGTCCAACCTCTTCTTAAAAACCTAAAGTGATGAAGTACCCAACTTCTGAAGGCAAGCTATTCCACTGGTTCATTGTTCTGTCAGGAAATTTTTCTTTAGGTTGGATCGCTTCTTGATTAGTTTCCATCCATTGTTTCTTGTGCTGTCTTCATTCTAGGTTTGAGGAACTACTTTGGCTCCTAGTATCCTACTAGCTACTGTATTAGCAGGACAAAGATATCACATAGGATACTCTCAACAGCAACATTGCCACCATAATGGTAATTTACATCCAGTCATACCTTCCTGTTTCTTTCTATTCTCGCCTCATCTCATTTCTATTCTTTTCCTTCATATTATCGTTCTTAACTCATTTTATTCTTGCTCCAAATTTATATTTCCTATCTGGTTAAAATCATTAAACATAGGCCATGGGGATCAAGATTTAAATCCCCACTTTACCTGAGTAGTTACCTTTTCTCAACCAAACGTATCTTCACAGTATATAGATGTGAAGGTAAAATATGTTGTGTCCCCATGTAAGTCACTCTGAGCTCCTTAAAAGAAAGACAGGATATATATCTTGTTATTGAAATACATCCTTTTTTATCTTGCCTGGTCTATCTAAACGCAAACCAACACTTTGTATCTGCAGCAGTCTCTGTCAACCCATTTTAAACTTCAAATGGCTATCTGAAATCCAAAACAAAATTATAAGCTTAGAACGTTTTCAATTTGTATACATTTTGTACACATGGGCATTTGGAGGGGGATCCACCCTGTGCATCATCACTACACAGGATGTGAAAGTTATCTGATTCACATCAATGATATGAAAGTGATCAAATTCACACAATTTGTGTGTATATTTGTATATCCTGGTGCTTATGCGTTGTTTATTTGGACACCCTGTGTTTGTACCACTATGTCTTCTGTACTTATGTTTGTACACTGTAATGTTTGAAATATTTGGCTGATGATATTTCATGAATGGAAGAGGGAAAGAACTATTGTTGTGATGAGGGAGCAACTGAATGTATTGGGTAGACAGATCAGTTTGTTGCCATTCAGACTCGTTTTGACATATATACATGAATTTCTGTACAAATAAACAGTGTTCCAAAGCATCTGTCCTCCTGGGCTAAACTGCCCAGAGATTAAAATCTCTTGGAGAGAGGTGGCACCATAATTATGGAACACCCCTCCTGTATTTCATTTGTTTTTATTGTTCCATTATTTCTTCTTTTCTGGATTTTATCTTAAACTGAAATTTAATAATTTAAAGCAGATAATGAATATTTAAAGACAGAAGCAGGGAATCCACACTATTGTTAGATAAGACTGCTTACAAGTGGTACTGAACTTGGGATACTATCAAAAAGAACTCAGCTGCCAATTTAATTATATTTTTATTGCTATGGGAAAGTCCATTGGATATATTCATTGCCTCAAAAAATTGGTGCTGTTTTACATCTATTTCAGTGTGATAGTTTTCGGATCTGACATGTTTTAGAAGAATATTTAAAAAAAAATATTGGCTCAATCAGATGAGGTTGGGTTGGAATTACACTTATTTTTCAATAATGGATAAAATGATAGAAGGATCCCTTTTGAAATTGTGTTCCAAAAGTTAGACTCGCCAATACAGAACTGTTTTCCCACTCATTCAACTCACTGAGTTTTAGACTATCACAGTTATATCTTCTGTAACTCTTTGGTGGTATACAAAATATCTCAAACTAAAACATCCATAGTAAACACCATTTAAATGATATTCATGATAAATTAGGTAAATAAAAAAATAAATGACACATGCATTTTAAATAATTTGAATTACACTGAACTTATTAAAATGATTAATTCATTCAAATTAAGCTAACTAAAACGTCTCTCTCCCCTTTTAGTCTCCTTGCAGTGTTTGTCTTCTGAAAAGGACCCCAATTATATCTACTGCAAGTACAAGTTTTTCTCTTTATTGGAGGAGAAAGTGAAGGAATTTGAGGAGACAATCTCTATACTGAAATACATGCAGGGATCTTTGCAGAAGGGGCAGAAAAGTAAGAGAATATCAAAGAGCAGAAAAAGTTCCCCTTAGCAGAAGAAAAACTTGTGAAAGTATGTAACCCAAAGAAGGAAGATCAGGAAGTACTCATTGTCAGTTGAACTCAGAAACGGATTCCCCATTCAAAAGACAAAGCATAGCACTTGAGCAAACCTTGGAGTATTCTAGCAGATTTTTGGGCATCCAGAGGCTGAAGAAATCCAAGAGCCAACCTGAGAAAGAAGAAGTATATTATGAGGAGGGTGATTTCTTGCTAAGGTAAATTAAAGTAGTTATCTGCAGCGCCAACATTACACAGAGGAAGCGTGTTGTCTTCCATGTTGCTTTATCAAGGACAAGAATGAAATGTTATCAAGATTATTCAAACCCACTAACAACTATCTTATGTGATAATATTTCGGTCAGAATGTATCTTAAACAATGTCCAAGGGCTTGGTAGGGAAGATGAAGAAACTCAGAGCACAGGTCTTGTTATCAATCCTTCTAGCTAAGAGAGAGTATAAAAAGAGAAAACATGATTCTGGAATTCACAAATGCCTCTACGGATGGTGCCATCAAGAAGGATTTGCATTCTGTGACAATCGGCTAAGAACTCCTTAGAGCAGAGGCTACATCTTACTAAAACTGGGAAGAACGTACTCAGTAGGCTCCTCTCCAGTCTCACAGGGAAGATGGCAAAGGCTCACAACCAAATATACAGCCAAGGACTGGAGCCAAGAATGCACAAAGGGAAAATAGAAACCAGGATGAAGAGGTCCAGAAACCAATAACTGGCCCAAAACTCAGTTGTTTCTACACTAATGCACAAAATACAGGCAATTAGAGATTCTAGTTTAGAAAGAAAAATGTGAAGTGAAAAACATCACTCAAATTGTTGGAATGATAGTAATGGTTGACGTACAGCACTGGAGGGCTATAATTTATTTGAAAGTAACAGACCCTGCAGAAAAGATGGGATATTGCACTGCAGTTGATAATTTATCAGCTGGAATCAATCCATTGCAAGATGAAGATCTCTTCACTGATGGCTGTAGATCATAATCTACCATACAGTTCAAGTACAGGTTGATAGATATATGATTTTTGACATCCTTGTCTAGGACACAGAGAGAATGTTTATCTCAAAGGCATAGTCCAGCACCTTCATCACTCTGCTACACTGAGTCTCATTGTGTGCATACTCGTTGTGTATATACACAAGAGAGAGCGAGAGAGCATGGAGAACCTGAAGGAGGTAGCAGTGGTGTTCAGAGAATTGGAAGTATTGAGGGAAATGCCCAAGGACTCTGTATTCTTCAACATTTTTATTAATGGCTCGGATGAGAGAGTTAAGGGATTTTGTAAAGATTGCAGATAACACTAAGCTGGGAGGAGTAGCTAATACTTTAAATGAAAATAAGATACAAAAAGATCTGGACAGTTGAGGAGTGGACTGAAATAAACAGGACTGAATTTCTAAGAATAGATTTAAAGTTCTGAATTTGGGTAGAAGGCAGAAATTTAGGAAGGGGAAGACTTAGTTTGGCAATAGTACATGCAAAAGCAATGTAGGAATCATTGTTGACCATGAGATAAACACAATCTCTAGTAAATTGGCATAGAGCACATGGTTACACTGGATTACTTTGAAAATCCCTTTCAACTCTATGATTCTATAGCTTCAAACCCATCTTATATTGCAAAAGCAAAGGGCACCCAACAATCTCAGTTGTCCATATTCGACAAATTAATTTTTGGAGAAATTTATTCTGATGGTGCCAAGCCAAATGGAGATTTCTTCCTCTTGATGGTATTTCCTGTAATAATGATATGCTCAGAGTGCATTCATGGAATCTCAGGAAATGCCGACAAAAGAAAGAAAATTCACAAAAAGAGTCTGACATTGTTGCATCTCTGACTTTTAAAGGTTTTAAAAAGTTGGGTTTGATCCTGTACATCTAACACCCTTTAAAAAAAGATGAATAGAAGTCCCCAGCTTCTGCACAGATTGATTTTTAAGGAAGAGTGAACCTAGTCAGACTTCTCTTGTAGTTACCATTCACTCTGCTTTGATTCCTCTGCAGTCAACAACCTTCACCAATCTGCTTAAATTCAACAGGATTTTCTGTTTTAGATCCTAAATATCTCACTCTTCACATTGGTATAAATGGGAATGCTAGTCATATCTTTTATGGAATAACTAGAATGAATGGAATGGTATTATATCTTTGGAAGCATGACAGGACTGTACTCTTAATCTCCACTTTTATTTCTGAAATGGATTTATTTTTTACCAGATCTGGTAAACTCATAAAGATGCCAGCTCTCTGCTCTGGGAGCCACCAAAAATGACTTTTTAACTTTCAGATTAAGCTACGATTACTTTCCCACCCAGCTCTCATGCAGAATAACATTCGGGTAAATGATACTCTTATTAACAAAAGTTCAAGAGTTCAAAGCATAAATTGTAAGCATTAAAATTTATAATTACAACAGTATGTATATCTGAGTACTGTTACCTAGCTCAGGTGGGTAATTATACATCTTTAATACTTAATTATATTTCTTGGAAACATAATCACCTTGCTCTAACTACTTTATTTTGCAACATTTAGTGCACATATAATGTAAATTATGCATTTAATCAGAATGGTTCTAATTGGACCATTTTCAATTTCCTCCCCTAAATATTGTTATTCATTAGCTGGGCCTCTAAAAACTCTATGCACTATGATAATGTGATTCTCAAAATGTGTTTTCTCCAGAATTTAGCTTCACTTGAATGGGTTTTGTGAGGACAAAAGTACAGCTGTGTAATTAATTGTATTAAAAATACAAGATGAAATGAATCCACCAAAATTCTACCCTGAACACAGCCCTGCACTGCAAAAGATCAAACAGTGCTGCTCAATGTTTGTAAAGGGAGGCATAAATTAGCGATGGGTGAAAATGAACAATATATTTCCCATAATGCAGTTTCATTGAGGACTAGCAGAATACAGATATTTTGAAAATGCAAGGCTTATCTAAGATGATAGCTAACACGATACGGGGAGCAAGATAAAACTGGAGAGGCCTTTGGCATGGCGTTGGGCTTCTTGGGCTTCTCTCTCTCTCTCTCTCTTCCTCTCCCTCTCCCTCTCCCTCTCCCTCTCTCTCTCTCTCTCTCTCCCTCTCCCTCTCTCTCTCTCTCTCCATCTATCATGCTACCTGTCTTCACTGCCCTGAGTGACTCTGGGCAGCTTATGATGGCATCAAAGGATAAATATAAAACCATATATAAGTCAAAATTCTTGAATTTTAATATATGTGACCAATTGCACCAACTCTGATGTCCCTTAGAAAAAGTCAGCATAACATGGTCAATTACTGCAACTATTCCTGTTACTTTCATTCTTTGGTAACTTCTCCATCTTGGTTAGTATCAAGTCAAGATACCTGATCTGAGGAGATTTCCTCTTCTTTTGGCAGGAAAAAGTTTATTAATTGTAGGGTTTTATATAATTCCATATACCGTTTCACCCAAACTAAGACCCAGTCTTATTTTTTGGGGAAGCAAAATAAGCACTGGGGCTTATTTTCAGGGATGTCTTATTTCCCCCCACACACACACAGGTGGCTGTGCAGTGTGTCCGGCAAGCCAGTACCGCCACTATGAGGCGAGGCAGGAGGCGGAACAGGGGTGGCGCCATGCCACAGTTCCTGCATGTTCCGCCCCCACTGCCCTATGTCATCCTCCAGCACTCCTCTAGCTTTGCCTGTCCACACTTGTTCGCTTTACTTCTGTAGTGGAAAAGAGGCAAGAAACCCATTCAATGCTCTAAGGCTCTGTGTGTTCCTGTGTCACAACGCCAACTTGATGAGAGGGGGTTGATTTTTCTGTAGATGTTTTCAGGAGGGCATGCTGCCGCCTGCCCAATCATGGCTGTGGTCACGGGCAAACAAAACAGACGGTGGGACGGAGTGAGTGGGCTCTTAATTAAGGCTTATTTTTAGTAGGGCTTAGTTTCAGGGTAAGTCTTATTTTCGGGGAAACATGGTAACAAGGATCCTGATCAGTTTTTATTAAGATAAGTTGTCATTAAAGAATGTATTGGAAGAAGGGTATTTAGCAGAATGTCTCAGCAGAGTCTGGAGTAGTTAAAGTCCTCCCTCATTTGCATTTGAATGAAAATTTTCAGGTATTATAGATTCCACTGATGCAGACTGGAAGCAAATGACCTGACCATCCTTTTTCTCTTTCTCCCAGTTTCTTCATTCTTCATTTATCAGTGCATTTAGAGATGCTCCAAAGTACAGTTAATAAAATGATGCACAAAGCTAACCTGAGAAACTGCACAGCAATGCATTAAGCTCACAATATCCTGAATCACAGCCTGCAGGGTTTTTTTAATACATAAGAAACATTAGCAACCATAAGGAGCCAAACAAAATTTAGAGAAAGTTTTATAATCTGCAGTCTGAGTGATCTACAATCATAAACACTAAAGTCCTAAACGTAAAGGAACACTTATCTTTCTTTGGTACTATTTCAACTGTTCCAACATTTTTTGCTGTGCATAATATATATTTGCTGTGCATAATGACACCACAAGGTATGCATTCTGTTTAATGTGACCCCCTGGTTTTGCTTTTCTAACAGCTTAGTATTCTGGGTTTTGCACAAATAATATTATCCTCTGGTTATAAATCAATAAACCACCTGGATAATTGCACTAATGGAAATTATTTTTATGTTTGCCCAGGATCCAACCAACGTTTGCCATGTTCCCAATTTTGCCTCTTATTTTAACAGGCCTCAATGATTTGAAAGTTTTGTTACTTCTGCAATGTTTGGGCAATTTTCTACCTTTTTTCTTAAGAAAAAAATAGATATCTGCAATGAAAATGCAAAGAGAATAAAACAAAATAATATAAAATAATAATGAGTGAATGTGCTTGAACCATGAGGTTTAACTGTTGGGGGTAGAGGTGAGCATCCTGTAATAGGGTACGAATACTGCAAATGCTTTCAACTTGGCTGAATGTCAGCTCTATGCCTATTAAGTGAATATTCATGATTCATTAGGAGGTGCTTTTGCATAGCATTTGCTCTGACAGGTAGAGCTAGTACAAGAATCTTTCATTTATTTTGAGTCAGGAGAGAAGCTTGTACTCTTCTGTTCAAATGTGAGTTTATTATAGGGAAAGTGGCTTTTTATTCTTTTCAACCCAACAGAATATAAGAAAGAAATTATGTAAAGGAGTTGAGGAGCTTATATTTTTGGTTTGCCAGCCAGTCACTTGGAAGGATAACTTCAAAAACTGAACAGAATGGCATCAAAGTTGGCAGAGTAAGAGAAGCTAGCAAAAGAAAGATGGAATTTCAAAAGGAGCTTGGGGCTACAGAGAAAAAAACACTGCCCCAAAGAATCCTTATGTTCTCACACAGGAGTTGACTTTTGGACCAAACAATGGACTTGCCATCAAAATGCTTGTTGTTCAGCAACAGAAAATATGGACACGTGGTTCTAACTAGTCAGCACTTTGTAGAATGGATTAATACAGATCAACTGTGGATGACTGTAATGAACAATGACCTTAGTTTATGATATATGTATGATAAGTAGGTTTGTATGGATCTATTTTTTCAGCTTTTTCCTCCTTCCCTTGTAATTCTGGACTTTCTTTCATTTTTTAAATTTAATTGATTAAAATATAGAAACACCCTGAATGATGGAAACAAGAAGGGAAAGTAGGGAAATCCTGCAATGCATCCTTATGAGCAAATAAGCTGGGCAGCAGCCTGAAATGTTATTAACTGAGCGAGTCTAATCTTCTCCCTGCCTTGACAGTCACCGACCCAGAACTGAGCATATGCTGCCATCCCCCACCAGACTTTCCAGTGCATACAGTGCCACAAATACAGATGGTACAGGCAGAGAAAGCAGAAACAATGTGTTATGTTAGTTCACAGGAGAAAATGTGGGTGCTCTCTTTGGCTTCAGCTGGCATTCAGGCCTAAAAAATTTAGAAGCTGCATTAGCTGCTATTGCAGATGAGCCATTGGGGGACTGGGATGGGGAAATTCTAATTCCCTTGGTCCTGCTGGATGCAGGGGTGTCAAGCTCGTGTTGTTACAGCATTGTCACATGACATATTGTGACTTCTTTCCCCTTTGCTAAACTGGGCATGGTCATGTGACCCATCCGGCCCACAAGCCACAAGTTTGACATCTCCGTGCTGGAGCTTTCAGCAACCTTTGACATCATAAAGCATGTATATCTCAGACTGGCTGCAAGGATTGAGAGTGGGAGGTTCTGTGGTCAGTTCCAGATAGAGAGGCGGCTATGGGGAAAAGTCAAGCTTTTCACATCAAGGTGATTTGATGTGAGTTGCTGCAGAGTACCCAGTTTACACCTACATGAAGCCAGGCTCTTCTATGAACTTAAAGGGAAATATCACCAGTGGGTCAGTTCTATATCTCCACTCTGGGCCAATCAGAAGATGCAGTTGAAGGCTTTTCTGATGTTTGAAGGGTATTCAGGGCTTATTAGGAAGAATCAGAGTAGAATGAATTTTAGTAGTACAATGACTATCTATTCAGGAACTGAGGAATTCCATTGGAGACCCATCTTGCATTCTCCCATGCAGAGCAAGTTTGCTATCTGGGTATCCTCATGGATTCATATTTTCTGCTGAAAGGGTAGGTAGAATCTATAACCAAGTGGGAGTCTGCACAACTCCACACTGTATACTAGTTATGGACATTCCTAGAATGGGAGGCTTTGTTGATGGTCATTTTTACCACTGTCACTTCATGTTTAGAGCAGGGGTCCCCAACGTTGGCAATTTTAAGACTTGTGAACTTCAACTCCCAGAGTTCCTCAGCTAGTTCCTCAGTTCCTCAGTTCCTCAGGAACTGGCTTAGGAACTCTGGGAGTTGAAATCCACAAGTCCTAAAATTGCCAAGGTTGGAGACCCCTGGTTTAGAGTATTGCAGCTCATTTAAAATTGTTTCAAAATGCGGTAGCCTGAGTAGTAATGGTCACAGCTTATCTGCTTCTGATAATGCTTCCGATACTTCTACTGTGAAGACTGATTGGATTTGAGGTGCAATTCAAGATATCATTTATTTAAATCTTCATATAGTTTAGGACAGGAATATCATCAAGACAATCAGGTTTCGTTGGAACCTACCTATCCAGTGAGGGGTCTCAAGTTCTGTGCAGTTGGGTAAGGGCAGGGGAAGCAAGAGTTACATAGAGTTTGGTAATTGATCTTTAATGCTAGTTTGGGGATAAATACAGATTCTTGGAAACTCCTTTAGAGTAGTTCCTTATTGGAGAGGTTCTGAATGATTCCTCCCCAGATTTTTTATTACCTAAACTGAACTGCCGTTCACAAGATAAGCTACTGTTCAATCCCCCCTCTGTCTCTGTATTTCTAATTTCCTTTCATAACTTCCCCAACCTCCCCACAGTCTCTTACAGGTGTCAGAGCTTGATAATTGCCCATTGCCAGGTGCCAATGATGGTCTTGACAATGAAAAGTGATCAAAGCACTTCTAATAAATTGCAGTTTGATTAATCCTTGAAAATAGCTAGATATAATTGATTGTATTTTAGTGTAACTCCCCAGTAGTGCCCATGTTAACTGGATTTAGGAATAAGTTATCAAGACCATTTCATTACTGAGTTTGCAATTAATAGCCGATTGGTTAGGTCCAAGATGTTCCTGGTGATATTAAAATAAGATAGTTTTCCTCTTAAACAAAGCACTACCAAGAAAATGCAGTTAATATTTAGCACATGTTATTTTTTTCAGTACCATCTATACAGAACCTTGCTTTGGGCAAGTAGTTTATTAAAGGACAGTATCCGTGTATCCTTCTATCTTCTATTTTGAACATCATGATCCAGCTTTACCTTGATGGAATTAAATACAGTTTTCATAATTCCTGTGAAAAGGTTGGTTGTATAATATTGGTGTAAAAATGTCAAATATGTTGCTATTTAAGTCTGAAAAACTTAAAAGCATCAAAGAGGCCAACCTATCATTAGACAGAACACAGCAACTGTCTTAGGGGCCTATTTTTTTGTGCAAAAATATAACAAATTGTTAGTTTGCATTATTATTAATTACTATTATTATTTTTATATTGGATAAAGGTGAGGAGAATGGGAATTTCATGCGTCAAAGAATTTACCCACTTGATTTTGGGTTTTGCAATTGCTGGTCTGCATCAGTCAGGAACATTTAAAAGATTTTTTTTAAGGACATGTATTTAGTATTTATTTTAAAGTGGGTTGTGAGGAACTCACTAGAGACTACTCGTCCTGTACCATCTTCAGCTCTTCTTAAGAACATTTATTGATCTGCAAGTACAAACTTTATTATATATATGCCGCCTTTGCTTCAGGAGCTTGAGATGGCACATGTAGTAAGGCTATGAAGAGGAGATTGGACAGCTTCAGCCAAACCAAACTTGCATCAAGTTTGAAACAAAGTCCTGAATCAAAACAGTGCTTGCCCACGAAGAGCTGTATGGGATGTTAAAAGCACTTGGATTCAACACATGAACAAACACCCATATCCAATTGGACAAGTGGACCGAATCAGCCCATTTTAAAATTGTAATCTGGAATATGAAGATGGACCAACTTTGTCACTCCAACACATTTAGACCAAGTCAGTGTTTCAAGGGAGTGCAGAGTCACTTTGTACAGGCTAAAGATGTAGTACTTTTTCCTCCAATTCTGATCCACAGTAACAACTCTTTGATTATAATTTGAGTGAGAGAGAAAGATTGATCCAATGAGGTTTCCTAGCTGAGAATGGACTTGAAACTGTTTTTTCCCACCCTTAATCTAACTCTTGATCTGCTATACAATACAGAACATAGGGATGGCCCAAAACATTTTCAAGGGACTAAAACCTTAACCATGTATACTCAGTTACACATTATCTACAACCCATGTGCCTACCTAATTACATAGACATCACTTTTTTTTTTGTTCACTTGCCCTTCAAAGTACCCATTTCTCTGCTAGTTAGAATTCATTTCTTAGGCCAGGGTTTTCTTCCTTTAGTGTTAAACAAAAATGATATATTATTCCCCACAGCAAAGAGAAGAGCAGAGATGGTTAAATTGATTCTTTTATCCAAAGAAGAGAATATATTTAACCTTGTTTCTATTCTGAAATTGCTTCTGGATTTTGTGCTTGCAATGAAAAAAAAAATGAAGCTTCAATTTTTGTTAGCTAGATATTGTTATATAAATGGCTTGAACATACTGTTGTATAAAAGCAAAAAGTTGTGGTGGTAATATTATCTCCTACTGTGCTAAAGAGGGTCGGAAGTCGGTGCCTTTCTCTTTCCCTTTTTCCTTTTACCCTATATCTCTTTTCTTTCCCCTCCCCCCTTTCTTAGTTTTCCACTACTTTTTTATTTTTTTTATTTTATACTCTGATAAACTAATAACAAATCTTTTTTTTTTTTTTAAAAGAATTCATTTCTTAGGCCAATATAGGCCAAACCAAAGGTACGGACAGAGAAATCAGGTGGATAATTTCTCTAAATTCCCCAATGGAAGAATAAACTCTACAAGCATTTTCCAAGGGCAGGATTCCTACTTATGACTGGAAGACCATTATTGAAACCAGCCAGGAAGACAAGTTCCATGATCAGGTTTACCTAGGAATTCCATCTAAGAGGAGGAAGCTAGGAAGGCTGCAGACCACTCAAGAGGTGATTGGACAGTGATAAACATGAGATTCACAAACATGAATAACCATAGGAACATCAGTCTCTAGTGATGAAGATGCCTCCAAAACTATTTTCCATTGAAAACAAACTAAATTTCTTTTTTTTTTAAATCAAAATGAATAAAGACTGCTAGGAAAAAGTTCAGGATAAGTTTTCTACCCAGCATTAATAGATATTCACAGGATCATTTATTACAGTGTGCTAGAGATGCCTCCTACTTACATCTTCCTAGTTATATCCAGGTACATCCAGCTGCTTTGCCACAGACTGTTGGCTGAAAGTCAAAATGAGATTATGTTATATATTTTTTCTAAATGCAATTTCTCAGACAAAATCAGATAGCCACTTTAATAATGGAAGAGTTGCTTTCTGCTCACCATATTGAACAGGAAACACCCAACTTGAGGCAACCTAAATCCGAACTATACTTTCACATGCTGAGAAATAATTCTGGTACGAACCTGCAGGATACGAGAAATTGAAGCTGGCTGTGCATGGAAACTCCTGCAGAAGAAAGCTTCACAGTGCTAAACTGATCATTCAAATTTACATTGGGAAATCATCATGATGTTTTACCCGAGATTATATAACTGGCTATATGGGAGACTGATAAGAAGGAAAATCTTGGCATACCTTTGGGTAGAATAGCTATAAATCACTAGCTTTAGCAAAGTGAGAAGCTCAGCTGCCAGCAACTTGGTAATCTATAAACTATAAAAAGATAATGTATACATTTTAAACTATGGGAAGTGTGCTCTTGTGTATGGTTGAAATGAACATCATCATATTCTATAAATGTTAACACAGGAGCCACATTTTCCAACACAGATAATAAATGTAATTATTGAAAAAAATATCTGAAGACATTTCAGTCTGGCTGATGTGAAACTGAACAAATGATTGCATGCGTTGTATATTACAATAATCCTTTTACCATAATGAGGATTTGCTCTAAGAGAGGGTTTTACACCACTCAGATGATAAATCTATATTTTAGTCCTCTAAAGTAAAATAATATGATCAAGTAGATGCCCCATAATAAATAAATTTGAACCATAAACAATTCACACTCTAGATGCTTCTAGTTATTAAAAGGGAGCTGTATCTGGAGCTGTATCCAACTATATGCAAGCTGCAGTGCCCAAGAGAGGTTAACTGAAAATGTGATGATAGTCAAAACTTTTTATGTGCAAATTTGAAAAATGAGAAGTGATAAAATTCTTTGGCCTAGAAATTTGGCCTTAGGATTTGCGGTTGTGTTCAATGAAGTTTGTACATTAATTCTGGAATTAATTAGAATGTGTGTTGACTTATGAGAGCATAGAACACCACATCAGATTGGCAACTCTGGTATAAAAAAAATTAAGATGATGGAAACTCAATGTGATTTTAAACTGCAGAGAGAGAAGAAGAGTTTCTATAAATGCCTGTAGCATGTCTGAATTCCTAGGATTAAATTAGACTTCGCTCACTGAGTTTGGGCCTTCCTTCAAAGTGCTTAGATCCCACAGACTTAAAGGTTGTTTTCTTCTCATATGTCTCAGTAAGATCACTGGGCTCAATTCAGGCTATCCTTCTTCGGAAGGAGGTTTGAGCATGGTTTGGTCCTGAACTTGTATAGTACCAAATGCTTGAAAGATCTAATGCATTTTCCCACGAGCAAGATGATGGTTCTCTGTGCCCCAAATAACTATCTATTAAACAAGAGCTGGGTGTTCTCTTGTAAATGCTGTAATTGAGGAAGATGCTTTTGAGAGTTTGAACCTTGGGAAAGTGCAAAGTAAAAGGAGAAGGAAGAAGGAAGAAGCCAACGGGATTCAAAGGCATAAGAACAAACACACTTACCTTGCCTTCTATACATCATTCTGCACATCTAACTGACGGCTTTTAGCAATAAGACAGTAACTATATGGATCTTCTTCCCAGTGAGGCTTTTAGAAGATCAAGATCCTCAATTGAGGAATGAAAACAGAGCAGCTTTGAGTCCTAAGCATATCTGCTGTACTTCTGCAGAGTGAGGTATGGGCTGGGGGGAGGAGGGGGAGGAAGCTGAAAAGGAAGGAGAAAAAAGGCTGCAGCTTTGGAGCCCCCTTGATATTTGCAGCCTCTGTCCAGTCTAGAGTCATTGAATAATTTTGAAAGGGAGCTGAGTTGTTTTAAATGAAGGTGGCCGATGCACAGCAACATTTGTTTTGTCTAGCTATCATCTGTTCTCAGTGCATTTGGCAAATTTCGAAAGAACTGTGTGAACCCTGAAAAACTGGATACCCAGAGACAATAATAACGGGGAAGTAAATGGTGTGAGCAGTAATGGATTCTGGTAGCATTTTCAAGCCCCAAGAATTCTGTCCTCTGCTCTCCTACATTCCCTGTGAGGAAAGCCATCAGGGACTAGTAGCACATACTGAGACAGCACCCCTGAAATTGCCTGCAAAAGCATATCTCTTTTTCCTTTGCTTTTATTAGCAAGAGTGTCCCCGTCTTTAGTTGTCTCCTCTGTTTTCTTTTCCACAGCATAAAGCCTACTTCCTACCGCATACAGAAGAGGAGAAATAATTAATACCTTAAAGTATCTTATAAAGTTTTCTCCTCCCTTTTCTGAACTCACATTAAAAACCCAAAGATGCTTTTTCCGAAAGGCAATGGACTTTCTTGTTTTTTCTTCAAAAAACGTTTTGCTTTGCTTTTCATTCGAGAAGCTTCTTCAGTTCTGAACTGAAGAGGTTTCTTGGATGAGAAGTGAGCAAAGTAAGTCCTGTTGCCTTTTTTTGGAAAATTACACTTTTGGTACAACCATGACCGCAATGATTGAGAATTTCCAGAGGCACAATAAATACGCAAAACAGGAAACAAAATGTACTTCGATAATAATACTGATTAAACTACTGATTAAAAAAATAAGTAACTGGTAACTCCCAAAACACACATTTGAAGGGAAAATATTAATACTTGTAATTGCTACAATTTATAGTTTCTTTCCTATTAAAGCATACTTTAAACAACATCCTGGCAAAATATTAATAAGTAAACAAATCTACCTTTGCCTAATTTTTTTTAAAAAATACCTTATTTAAAGAGTGAACTCTTAGTACATGAGGAAATTTTAATGAGTTCTCATGAATGATTAACTAAAATATTGGGTAAAGCAAAATAAAGAAAATGTAGCTTCTACATGCTGAGAAGTGGAAGAAAGAGGACATTAAATGTGTTTTGCTTCTCTTCCTAAAGTCACAATTAGTACAATGAGATTCTAATTAGCAAAGTACATTGCTTTGACCTGGTTTACCATTACTTCCTGCAGATGTTTTAAACAGGTATTCAGAGAGCTGCATTTAAGATTTGTTTACTATAGCAGTCATGCATACCCATTTTCTATATAGGTAGTCCTCGACTTACGACTGGAATTGAGTCTGGAATGATGATCCCAAGTCATAATCATTAAGCAGGTCACCATGTGAGTGCACCCGGTTTTACAAACATTCTTGCGGGCAGTCATTAAGAAAATGCTGCGGTTGTTAAGTGATCGTGGTGGGCATTAAGCAGGTCCATTTTCCCCGGTGGACAATTTTGTTAGAAACCAGAAGTAAATGCCAGAAACCTGCAAAAAAACTTTAAAAATCTTGGTCACGTGATAGCAGTATGCTGCAAACAACTATAAATGTGGGCTTTTGTGCCCCCAAATGTGATCAAAGTGTGCATGTGTGTGCATTTACCTTTGGGGCTAATTAGCATTTGTGTTTCTCTTTCTGTAATCAAAATACAAAGCCTACTTTACCTAGATTGAACATTTTGATCAGAAATTGGCTCATTTCCTTCTTTCTCTTTTTTAACTGAAAGCCTAGCTTATCCAGAGATTTTCCTTTTCAGTTATCTCTTGTTTATATTCCTCTCATTAACATAGTGTCTTCATTGTGCCACCCTGCTTCTCATTTTCTTACATGTTATATTGTTCTGCATTTATGGCCTTCCCAGCTTTTGTTATCATTCACTTTGAGATTATTTAAAGGGCTTGCTGCATTAATGTCATTCTTTACCGGTGACAAGGAAATTATGGGAAATGCTGCACAGACAATTATTGTTAGGTCCTTGAAAATAATTTTTTTTTAAAAAAATGACACAGTTAAATGTGCAACATACTGTAGACTGCCATTCTTGAAATTTCACTGTTTCCTGAATAACACAGGTGTCAAACTTTTTGCTCAAGCTGTTAAGAGTCTGTCCACCCACTGAGCATATTGTTCCTGTTCATATAAGAACACTTAACCCAAGTCACTAACTACTTAAATAGAAGAGCCAGTATTGTTAAGCTGCTGGTCTTGAACTGGGGAGGCCCAGGATCTAGTTGTTGTACATTGTTGTATAACAATGCAACCTAATAGGTAACTTTGATCAAGTCACTCCTTTTCCATCTATCCTACTTCAGAGGGTTTTTGTTGTTGGATTACAGTTAAACAACACCACTGCCACAGGGGTGGGCTGCTGCATGGCCGCAGAAGTTCGGGTGAATCTCTTGCTCTGAGCTCTGGCTGGGCCCACCGACCCGCCCTTGCCCTAAGCTATTGCTAAATAACTCACCTTTCTGCCGCCCACGCTGCCCAGGTGAGCTCCGCGATGCCCCTGTTTTACTCACTGGAGCTGCTTTAATCATCAGCTGCCTCCCTGAAGCTTCCCACGAGCCCCAAAGCGGCACGTGCGAGCAAAGCGAGCTCGTGTGCAGATGCGCAAGCGCAACCAGTGAACTTCTTGCTAAAGCAAGAGCAGCCCACCTCTGCACTCCCATCCTATTTATCTACGTGAGTTTGAGTTTCTAAGACAAGGCCAGACAGAAATGCAATTTGAACAAAACTAGAATGATAAAATTCTACCCACTTCTGTTTCAGGAAGCTTATGATATTTCATGATGCACCAGCAGATAACGGGTAAAGTTTCTAATATCAATTGTTTCTCAATTGTTCAAGAAGCCAACCATAGATGTACAGTAGAAGAAACAGGGAAGGAGAAAAGGAGTGGGAAGAAAAATAGGTAACCCTTTAAAATATTTATTCATACAAAAACTAGTACAGGATATAGGTCCTTAGTAGGGAATGTCTTTATGTTGGCTTAACATACTGAAGGGACATAGTGACACAAATCAATCTAACCTTTGCTATTTGCTTCTGTTAAGAGTTGCTTATGCTATTATTTGTTAGGAATTATTTGTTAGGAATTAATTCTGTAAACCTCGCTTGTTAAGAATTGTATCCTTTGCTATCTGGCTTCTCGCTTCTGTTGTTCACTTTAAAGCTAGGCACATCTTTGGAGAGTAAATAAGAAAGACAGAGCAAGGCTGCCCAGCAATGTGCATCAAATAGATAAGAAGAACATGAACATACAAGGCTACAAGGAATGCTCTGTAACAAGGGTGTCAAACTCACGTCATCACGGCATTGTCACGTGACATATTGGGACTTTTTTCCCCTTTGCTAAATCAGGCGTGGGTGTGTCCAGCACGTGACGCATTTGGCCCGCGGGTCAGGAATTTGACAGCCCTGCTCTGTAAGATAACAAAAAGCATGAACAGAGCATGGACAAAGAATGCTCTATGGTTAAGGACGGCATGGGCAAGATATTGCCCATGTTGGGTAACAAACTTTTGTCTCTGATTGGCTAAATTTGGGTATAAGACATTGGGGCTACACTCACTTAGGTGTGACTTTTTCCTTACATGCTTTCTGCCGGTATGTTGTAGAAATAGTTTCATCCAGCTCTTCTTTGTACAAATAAAAGCTGTTACTTTCTCAAGCCTCTTCTTGAGTTTCATTCTGGAATTCTGATGACTCAAGTCCATTTTTGGACCTTACAATAAAAAAAAATAGTAATGATTTTATAAAATTGAGCCCAAACTACTCATAAGTATGTACGTGTCAGTAGTTTCACAGCAAGTGGTCTTCAGTTAACAACCCACAATCCTCACTTAATGACCGTAATCAGGGAGTGCTGGAATGTCGCTAAGTGGCTGCTGCCATCATTAAGTGGCAGGGTCAAATTATATCCCATTCTGTGACTGCATCACTAAACAACACAAACTGTGGTTCCAATTCGAGTTGTACTACAGAACTACCTGTAGCATTACAAAATATAATGTTGAATGATTTTTTTCCTTTTTAAAAATACTTTCAGCATGTAGAAATCTTCATTTATGCATTAAAATTGCTTTTGCTGCCTTTGCTTGCTTTCCTTTGCCCCTCATGGCATTATCATAGTTCATGATTCTTGATTAGAAAATATCTATGAGTTAATCCACAGAATAGGGAAAAGCAGCTGCCAAGAAGGAAGTCACTGATGTAGCAATTATCAGTAGAAACTACTGCATAAATAGGATTTTAAAAATCTTGTCATCAAAGCACTTAGGGGGGATGCACAGGCAGTTTCCTTATGAAAATTCAATATATTTCCTTATTTAGAAATCCAAAAATAAAAATTACCATCCATCTTCTAAAAATGCTTTAGTGAAGAGTTTTAGTTTCAATATGTGAAGACAGCTTCATTATTTAGACTAAATAAAATATTTGGGCCTGAATGTACATATGTACTATGTATTCCTATGGCTGCTAGAGACTTCTTTCTCACAGCAGTGATTCTGGGTAGCATACAAAGATTTAAAACCATTAAACCATCATCTTATTATAAGATGATTTGGGAATCTATTCTTGGTGGAGTTTTGGGATGGGTGGGTGATAGATTAGTGAAATATTTGATTTAATCACAGTTTCTGTTGGATGCTGTATGCAGTGATATGTATGTTATGGATGCATATTTTTAGTTATTCTATCACCTTAAGGGGGAGTTTTTGAATTGTTGGGTTATTCATTAAGTATCAAGAGATAGAACTACCCAATAATATCCAATATAGTTAGTATCTTCAATTAAAAACAATCTATAACATACACTAGATTGCTTCTGTTGACCAATGGCTCTTAATGGTTTTAACTTTAAAGGTTTTGCCTTGCATGAATCTTCTTTTAGAAACAGCTATATATAAGATTTGGTTTCAATTATAGCTGCACGTGATTTCAAAATGATCTGGAAAAGTGTGTTTCAGGCCCCATATGACATTGTCCTCTCTGCAGTTCATTAAAACAGTGACATCTTTTGTCAGGTTTCTGGACACACACACACACACACCAAAAAAAATGAAGTTGCTTCAATGAATTAATTTATCAAAGAAGCTGCTTTTTTTTTCAGGCTAATGCAGAAGCTTGTAGAAAAATATGATAAGACTATTTTGATGAATAGTAGACAAGTGCTATATTTGCATGTGAGTGAGGGATGAAGCACTTTTTCCAAATCATTTATGAAAAAGTTACTTTTTTTTTTTTTGGTAGGTGGAATAATTTATGAGGGCTCTTTTTCACAGCTCTAACAGCTTTTACACACTCATATATAAAGCTTCTCAGTAATATCTGTTCAGGATATATAACTCAGATTTCAGTCCCCTATATTTATTTGTTTTTGGTATTTATATGCTGCCCATCTCCCAAACATGACTCTGGGTAATGTACAACAAAATCATTTAAAAAGCTAATTACAAAAAGCAATCTACAATTAAAAGATTATGTTTTTATTAATCTAAAAGGCAGAAAAGCTAGAGGAGAGTATTACGGTAGATGAAACATACAATGTATCCACCTCGTATCCATTTGCTTGGATGTACATCTGATTGAACTCAATTCAACTTATTTGAGTTAGATTGCCCAAAAGGAAAACAAACACAAAAGCAACACCTTTACTAAACCACTGAAGATATATAAAAATCACTGTCTTCCTTTGAGACCATCACCAAAGTGGATTCCCAAAAAGAGGATGGGAAAATATGGCTGACATTGGAATCTTGTACCAAGTTACACTGGTAGAAAAACAGAGTACAAATAGCTTTCAGTAATGATTCCTCTATTGCTTCCTGAGAGGTAGAAGCAAATTTAAATTTCACCTGTTAAAATGTCCCATTTCCATCGCACTGAGATCGCCTAGTGCAGGGTTTCTTAAATGAAAAAAGCAAAAAGTTTAAGAAACGCTACTTTAGAAAAGGGGAATAAGATCGAATGAACAGTCTTTACAGTTGTTGGATATAATAATACTGAAACAGATTCCAAGTGCAGCAGTTGTATTCAGTAGGGGCTGAATGAGATATCCCAGAGGATATACATTTACCTATTATGGCTAAACTTCATTGGCTCCTGAAGTTTTGTGAGCCACTTTCAAGGTGTTGGGATTATAGTAGAACCTCTGGTCATGACCATAATTAATTCCATAACTTTGGTTGTAACCCGATTTGATCATGACATGAACCTAATTTTGGAAATTTGGTGCTTACAAAAAAAAAAAATGGTGTGGAAAGGGAAATTGGCTACGAAACAAAAAAAAAATGTGAATTTTTTGGTCGGGACCCAATTTGGTCGTGGTCAGAAGCATTCGTGACCAGAGATTCTACTGCACATATCCCCCTAGAGGATTTGAGAACCTCCTCTCTGAGATGGTAAAGCTTCCCAAGAGCTATATTCAGCATATAAAGGTAAAGGTAAAGGTTCCCCTCATCCAATTATGTCTGACTCTAGGGGGTGGTGCTCATCTCCATTTGCAGATGATACTAAGCTGGTAGGAATAGCTAACACCCTAGAAAATGGGCTCGAGATCCAGATGGATTTTCACAGACTTGAACACTGGGCCCTATCTAACAAAATGAAATTCTATGTAGAGAAAAATAAAGTCCTACACTTGGGCAAGAAAAACCGAAAACACATATATGGACTGGGTAAAACCAGGCTTAATAGGAGTAACTGTGAGAGGGATCTTGGAATCTTAGTGGACAACCAGCTAAATATGAGCCAGCAATGAGCAGAGGCAGCAAAAAAAAAACAATGCAATCCTAAATTGCATTAAAAGAGGGATACAATCAAGATCAAGTGAGTCACTAATACCACTCTATAGAGCCTTAGTAAGACCACACCTAAAATACCACATCCAGTTTTGGTCACCACACTATAAAAAAGATGTTGAGACTCTAGAAAAAGTGCAGAGAAGAGCAACCAGGATG
>JANHFL010006237.1:23507-39414 GCA_032468155.1 Oxyrhabdium leporinum
TAAATGATTGTCCACTAGGACTCCAAGATCCCTCTCACAGTTACTACTATTGAGCAAGGTACCACATATACTGTACTTGTGCGTTTTGTTTTTCTTGCCTAAATGCAGAACCTTACTTTTTCACCATTGAATTTCATTTTGTTAGATAGTGCCCAATGTTCAAATCTGTCAAGATCCTTCTGTACTTAAGAAACATTTTCTTATAAGTTGAAAACAAAAGTCATAGTTACTTCAGGGAGTACTAAGTAGGGGAAGATATTCTATCTGCCAAGTTCAGTTCATTATGCTAGATCGGAAAAAATGAATATTGCACCTACTGTGCTTCCTTCCCCAAATGGTATTTCTATAGAAGTGAGACAGCTTTGGTAAGAAACCCCCAAAGGTGTTGATGACATCAATGTTTAAAAATTTAGCTAACCTACTTTGTAGCTGAACAACAGGACCAGGACCAGAAATAAAACCAGAAGAACAACAGGAAAAATACAGTTAAAGTTAGATCATCTTTGGTTGGTGTCTCATCAACATTATTTAATAGGACAAAAACTTTACACAATCATTATTTTATGAATCCCTTCCGATAGACAGCCATCAATCACTCAATATATAATTTATAAGTAAAGTTTACCATACACACGCGCACACACACACAAATATCCCATTTGACTTAATTAACCTTCTGTTTATTTGAAGTGCTTAATAAGATTACAGATACTCTCCAGCTAGGGCATATCTGCATATAATCTGTGGGACTGGATATTCATCTATGGCATCCTGATACCGAGGCAAGGAAATCACTGAAAATGGATACATTTCTTTCTATGTTTTGCTGTTATTATGCCTCAGACGACTAATGCAGGTGGGATTCACAGACAGGTAAACACAGTATATCATTGATGGCTAATATCATTTGTGGATTTATTTGCAGGTTTACACTTTCTAATCAGTCCCCTGGCATAGGCTTTCTTCACACTTTCTTTCTTTTCATTGAAACACTATCAATATACAGAAAATATTTACCAAAATCACAATGTGAATAATGTCACTAAAGACTCAAGACAATATGGAACTTCGCCTGTTCTGGTGGAAGCTTTCATGTAATTCAAAAGGACCACTTTGTATTCTACTGCAGGTTCTGTTGTCCTGGTGACCAAAGTTAAGTAGTCCAAAGAGCAGAAGCTATGAAAAGTATCTCTAAAGATTCTCCTATCCGTGCAATAATTTGTTTCCAATTTTTGCTTCTTTGCCATGTCCACTAATGATTGATGCATAACCAAAATGAAAGTCATCAACTAATTAGAAACGTTAACAAGTTTGGGGAAATCTTTACATTGACAATTGTTTTTCCTATTTTAATAAACAGTAGTGAAACAAAAGAAAGACCATGCTCAATGGACACACAAGCTGAGTTAGGTAGAAAAGAAAACAGGATGGAGTACACACAAGACTGCCTGAAAGGGACTAATGAAGACAATGACCAGGGCAGGCCAAGGTAGAAAGGCTACTCAGGAGAAGGAAAAGATCACAGACAGGAGAAGGACAGGAGTCTAGTAGCACCTTGCTAGAATAACAAACTTTAATAATCACATGAACTTTCATGCGTTGAGTTGACTTCATCAGATGCAAAAGGGATAATGTAGAAGATGATCTGAATTTCCAATCACCTCACCTACCCTATCTTTCAAACTGTAAACCTGATCATTCTTCACTTGTAACTCTCAGGTTTACACCAGGTTAAATCCAGTACAGATATGTAGCATGTAGCAATTAGTAGAAGTATTAGAAATTGTAGCCATGGACTACAGACTTGCAAGCAAACTATTAATATTTTTTGCAGGCCCTACTTTAAAAATGCAACAATATTCAAATTATAGGAGCGATTCCTGTCTTTGTTGCTAACTTTGGTTTACTCTTGCTCTCTAGAACACAGGCTCAAGCAAAGATATACGGCAATTGGAACCCCCATTGAGTTCAAAGGTATATGTTTCCTAGTAAATATTCCAGTTAAGAAGAGCCATGGTTCACAGTGGTTAGAATGCAGTATTGCAGGCTACTTCACTGTTCACTGCCAGGAGTTCGATTCTGACCGGCTCAAGGTTGACTCAGTCTTCCATCCTTCTGAGGTCGATAAATAATAATTCCTCTCTGGACAGGGAGAGGACTTGAGATCACACAAAAGTGCTCCAAACAGTTGCTCCTTATGGAGGTTTAAAACTCTGGGAGGCAAAGTAATAGCTATCTTGCTCAAACCATAATTGGCACTTTTAAGGACACTGAGTTCACATACACATAAGTTATCAGAAATAACATACATATTTAACCTGAATCAAATAAATTGGTTTTATATTCCTTTCCTTTTAGCAAAGTAACTTATCATTTTCTGTAAACAACAAAAAAACCCTTCTTCCTTTATCTTATCTTTTATCTATAAATCAATATTTAAAGCTCATCATTCAAAACTAGTAAAAAACTCCATTAGCAGCTACCAGAAAAAAACAATTTATTAAAAATCTTGATCATTAATCTTTTCAAATAGTGTCTCACAAGTGGATTTCTCATCATTTTCTCTTTATCTCAGAAATTCCTTCACAAACTTAACATGTATTAGAAATAACATCTATATATTAATCTTAATGCAATAATTAAGGATTATAAAGTTAACATCTTAATACCTTTTCTGAGAATACAAGAAAAAGTATCTTCTTCCCATATCTTATCTATAAAACAAATCTGTAAAGGACCATCTTTCAATCATGGTCAAGAAAAACCCCATTAAGAAAAAAATCCTAAATATTTAATCTTAATCAAATTAGCCAACTTTATATTCCTTCTTTCTGTTTCCTTTTCTAATCATTTTTGGAAATTGCTTTTTAGCTATTAGAAATTTTTGGACTGACAAATCTGAAAACACTGGGTGAGTTTTCTTTATGTCATGCCCAAATCCAAGAATGATGATTCTTCCAAGTTGAATTATTTATTGTTTCCACACCTATAGATGAAGTCTTGCCATACTGAGCACTCTACTGTCTGCATCTATAATACACTCTGTGAACTATTAAAATGTCTTCATTCTCTTTCTTTCAAACATAACATCTGGATTGAGTTGCCTCTTACATCTCTGGAATGCACCTTCTCCCTCCTGGGAACACAGTTCCTTACTACATTCCATCACACTTCATTGTTTCAGAAAATTAGTATTTTTATGTACACGTTTAAGCATGTACATTTTGGAAAATTACCAATGAGTTAAGGATCCAGATGAATTTGAAACAAAATTTTGAAATTAATTATAAGAGTCCTTTCTGTGAGAAAATCCTTTTATTTTAAATTCTGAAAAGAAATGATAGGTTGAGACTTTGAAAATTGAATGCTATAGAGAACCAGAAGGAACTAAACATGACAATTAAAGAAGAACTCTTAAATTTGTCTTACTAATACAGAATGAAGCAAAATATTTTAATATTTGATATATTAAAGGATATTTTTTGAATAATATACCCAGAAGTTAATTTTAGGAGTGTCTGCCTCTGGAAGACTTTATATATTAAATAATATTACTATATTATTATTTTTCTTTTTATTCTTTTAGTTTGTATCAGTTTTTTTCTTTGAAATTGTAATTTTTAATAACATTACTATTTTAAAAAGAATCTAATTGGCATGCAAGAAATAGATTGAAGAAAGTGTCGCATATAGGCATGAGAGAATCTTTTTCTATCTCTGTAGCTATCTACATGACCTACACTAGGCTGGCCATCACCTGTATCTGTAATATAACTAATGAGGAAGAACTATCCATGTGCAGATTTCAGAGGTAGGATGTGAATTGGATAAAAGTCTCATTATGATTCCAACTTAAAAATGTACATTAGGCCATTGATTAGTAATCTGGAAAATATTCTCTTGATAAAATACAGTTGAAAATGTATTGGGGAACATTGAATTTTTAATAGAGTATATCCTAATATTCAGGGAATAGTTCTGGGACTTCAGGGCAAAATAATAATAGTTAATATCCTTTTAGAAAGTAGAGCAGCAATAATGCACCCCGGAGTAATTTTTAAAGACAAAAATGTCCAAGAGTACATTATCCAAAAGATAAACTAAAATTGTTAGGCTAAAAACATAATCCAGGATAAGTCCCATTCATAAAGGCTAGTGATCTGCTGGAAATTAAACATGGTGCAATAACTTAATGGACTAAATATGGATTTTACTAAAACAAAATATATTTGAAAATAAATATATACCATTCTAACTGTCTGGCATATTTTTCTCCCCTGATCCTTGCTAACTGAGTTTACCAAAGTTAGCTGGCTAGTTTCAAATATATTCAATCTAACTACAACTTATTACCACTATTAATGAATTAGCTTATTATTATGCTGGGACAGCACCTACTCACTCAAGAGTCCAATCCAGCTGGAAACAGGTCTGCAAGAAAAGCAAGATTTGCTTCCAGTTACTGTCATGACCAGTTTGATCTTAAAGGAATCAAGTGAAAATGCATAACATTTCCCCAATTGCCTAAATGCTAGTAGGAGACTTTAATGCGTCTTTCACATTTGATTCTTTTTATTACTGTGACTTTTACTGATGTGCATGATGTGGGTGGATGTATAGGAGATAAACAGTCCAGGACATTTTGAATTGCCCTGGAAGTTTATAGGGTACTCTATAAGTTTCAAGAAGAGCAGTGTGCAAAGTTAATGCCTTCAGGCTGAAGAATATAGCATCAGCCTGATCTCTTGTCATTCTACAGTTGTTAGAGAAGGGTTGGTGCCTTTCTTCCTATACACCTATAACAAGTACTGCATCGGCGCTGGGAAACCCGACAGATCTAAAAATAGCTCAGACGGCTCCTCTCGCTGATCGAAGAGCGCCTTCCACCGAACTCTGTAGTAGGACTTCAGCTTGGAGTAAAGATACATCTGGTTAAACCGCTAACTTATATCAAAACGTAAAGGTGCGTTGGATAAAAATGCGTTGGCTTAACATGCAATGTAATATCTTGGAGTAAAATGTTGAGAACAAACGAAAGGATCTTTGGCTCTTTCGAGTCGGATTCCCCTCCACCTCCAAATACCACCAGTAAAGTAAAAACGCCAGCCCGAAGTCAATTGGAGTGAGGGTGGGGGGAGCCGCGTTGGCCGGACACGCGCTACCTCGACGCCCCGAATTTCCGCGCTCCTCTGGATCCAATGGGCAGCATTCGGGCAGTTGATAGGATAGACGCGCCCCTCCGCCCAGCGCAGCCGGCAAGGGCGCCCGCTGCTTTGAAACCAGGACCTCTTTTGAAGAGATCTGGCTGGCATCTGGGAAGTTCTCGGGAGCCCCTGGTGCCCTTCCTCTTCCTCTTCCCTCCCCGCGTCCCGCCACTCCATCCCGCTTACCTGCGTCGGCCGGCCGGGGTCTGCCGCTGTCCCGCAGGTAGTAGCTGAACTCCAGGCACCTGTCGTTCTCGACCGTCCCCTCGGAGCAGAGCTCGGCCAGCAGTTTCAGCGCTTTCCGGCAAATCTCGTCCTCCCTGCCACGAGGCATCGTCCCCCAGCATCCTTGTGAGAGGAGAGGAGCTCCCCGCTCGCTCACCCGCGCGGCTTCGGCTGCTGCCCGCCTCTCGTCTGGCGCCCACAGCGAGGCAACTGGGGAGACGCCCGCATGTTTCGCAGCAGCAGCAGCAGCAGTACCAAAGGCGGCTGTACCGCCGTTGCCCCCCGAGGTCCGCTGCTCCCAACTTCGTCCTCTCGGCCTTGGTAATTGGGTGGAAGAGCCGCTGCTGCTGCTGCGGAGGCTGCTGCCTCTGCCGCCCGGCATGCGAGATAGGAAGGTTCCCTCCCGGAGGAGGAGGAGGAGGAGGAGGAGGAGGATCCCGCCACCAGTTGCGCGTAGTCTAGGTTCATCCGTCGACGCGCGGCGGCTCAGAAGCAGCCTTGCCTTAAAGTCTAAGTGGCGCCCTAACAGCGCTACCTAGTGGCAGTAACCTTTTGTTACGAGCGAGGCCTTGCCTTTCTGTACCGTCAAACTTGGCGCGCTTAACCAGACCCCGGACTTTTAGTAGATCGTCTGCGACGCGCGGGGCCCTTGGGATAAAGTGGTGACGTCGTGAATGTATGCTTAAAGTTTCCTGGACACAGAAAGAGTTCGGCACCGCCGTCTTCCGCGATGGTTTTTCTTTTGTTTTGCTTCCTCCGTATAGGATGCAGCCTTAGTTCTCCTTGGTCTCCCACCCTGCTACGGAGCAGCTCCACTCTGCTTGCCTTTGGATGCGGATGAAGTCACGAGTGCTGAGCTTTCATTATTATTATTATTCCCCCTCTCTAATTAGGAAATAACTGCTGTTATGTATAGGGGGGGGGGACGAGAGAGAGCGGAGGGTGGAGAAGCACAAGTGCTGTTGTACGTAAGAGGGGCTTTAGTTAACATTGTTGGAAGGAAAACCCATCTGGTTCCGTTCTAAGCTGGGAGAAAGATGCTGGAAATGACATGTAGACAGACTGGAAAGAAAGGCTCTGTTTATTGAAGAGCAGAGCCAACCTAACCAGCCAAGCTGGGTGAATGGAAGGGTTCTTATATGGTTCTGTAACTTTGAAGTTTGGGATTTGTGTAATATGGGCTTGGTGTTCTGAAAGGGTGTTGGGTAATTCTTATTGTGGCTGATGGCTATGTCCTGTGTTAGATTTTGGGGTGAGGGTCTGCTTGCTCTAATTCTATCACTCTGCTTTTGTCAGCTGTAGAAATTGCTGCAAGGGGTTTCGAAATATCCTGTCTTGAATGGACTTCTGCTGGCAGAATTTGCTTTGCTTATGAATGGAGCCGCCTAGATAGTTGGCTTCCTCTTTCGATAAGCTCGTTATCTCCTTAAGTGCCGGCATCTGCAGTTAGATTCTTGTTACAATGTGACAAGGTGTCTGGCTGGAATGTGGAATGGGCTTCAGGCAGGTTTTTTTTTTAATTAGTGTCTTGGTCTTTTGGCTTTTCTGAGGTTTTCCTTATGGTTAATATTTTATCTGGGATAATGGGGTGGGGGGGAGATTTGATTTCTTCTTACAGCGTGTACTTTGGGACAAATACGAAATGCTGTTCTTACCCTGTGACTGGATCAAACTAAAACCTACCAACAAGGTGATGGGTAGTGCTGATCCCTACAGTCCACCTTAATCAGCAAGCTAGACATCCCCCAGGTCCCATTCAATGCTGCAGGACATTGCAGCATTGAATGGGACCTGTTTGACTTCAGGGCCTCACCTGAATTTTCTAGGATGGTTTGTCTGCTGATCCGGCCATCTCCCTTTGGGCATCTCTTAAGTTAAAATGATGTGAAATAAGGAAAGATATGGGAAGACAGCAGAACAAAAATAGAGAGAAAGGAAGAAGACACTCTCACAACAGTGGAACTAGGATCTAGAGAGGAGAATGTACCTGCAAGGTTAAGATTGACTAGTTGCTAGCTGTCATCTCTCTTCCTTTATGGGAGGAGAAAGTGACTGAAAAACAGGGAAAATTGAAAACAAGTAACAGAAGCTCAGTTCAATACTGCTTATTATTTTTCTGAGCTCTGCAATGGAGAAAAGATGGAACACTACATCTAAAGGTAAAGATTCTCAGAATGTTTTTACTTATGCTAGTATATCTCCCTTTCTTCCCCAAGTCAAATATTGGTGCTTTTATCATGTTGGTGAATTAGTTCATTGTTTAGTTAATCTAGAATTGTGGGCTCCTTAGTGCTCTCTGAGCTTGGTTATTTTCTTGCAGATGTTTCACTACCCAACTAAGTAACATCATCAGTGCTAGAAGGGAGTGGGACTTGCTTTCTGTTTATATACAAGTGGCTTGCTCCGTCAGTGTTGGTGGGAGTATTCCAATACAATCCTTCTTCTTGCCCAGATAACATAATGGAGATCTATTCTCTGCTCCTCTGCCTCGCTGGAAGAGTGAGAATAGTTAGTTTCAAAACTAGATGGGGCCAAGTAGCACAGGGGTGTCAAACTCGCGTCATCACGGCATCGTCACGTGATGTATCCTGACTTTTTCCCCCTTCGCTAAACCGGGCATGGGCGTGGCCAGCACTGAAGTAACTGTTTAAAAAGCAATTCAGAAAGCAAAGAGGCCAGACAAGCAAACATAAATGGTTGCAGTGGAAGTTAATTAATGAGCAGAGGAATGAGTGGTTGGGTGCCCACTCTCCCAACATTAAACAGACCTCTGATTAGATCCACAAGTCACCTGACTTCACCTCCAAAATGAAGGATTACAAAGTGATAAACACTCCAAAGTTAGGATGGGATAATGTTTAAAGAGGAAAAAGGAAGAGTATGTTTATACACTTAATTGTGGTTTAGGTTTGAACTGGGAATGAACAAAATCACTGTTTTGTGTTATCAGTAAGAAGACTGGGGTAGTCAGGGCTGAAATTCAACTTTGCATGTGCCTGCTGTCTCATCCTACAAATTGTTTGATAACTAAGGGTGATAGCTGCAGAGATAGTGGAAAACTATTCAGTTCTTTCCTTGTCTAAAAGGCTTTCTTTGCATAACTGCATGCAGTGTGTCTCTTATTCGTTAAAATGATATTTTCAGATTTTTCATCACTTCCTTATTCAGTTTATTCTTTTTCTTCTCTTACTGACTTGTGCGATACAAGTGCTTATGAATACAGTGTAGATTCTTAGCAATAGGTTGGTTTCAGTAGTCCCAGTTTTCCTAAATAAAGCTTATTTTTACTTTTCTTTCAAACAAGCAACAACCTTAAGAATATTGTACTACTTATGAAAGTTATACTCCTAACTCTAGTTATTCTCTATCCACATGTTCTTTCCTCTGTACAAAGTTACTTGCTATCCAGCAGGACACAAGGGTGTCGTAGCAAACTAAATTGGGCCTATGTTTTGCTACTTGATTTTGTGTGAATGTATAGGGGGAAAATAATCAGAATTTGCAGCCAACTGCATTACTGTTTGTCTAATGAAAATAAACCAAGACTGGGCTGCAGAGTCTCTTTTTAAACTCCTATGAGTATCCCTGTGACCAGCCCAATAATTTGCTGCTTGGGATTGATTGACAAATGGCATTTTCCCTGGTTGCCTCCAAGCAGTCATAATTTTAGGAAAAGTTCTTTTTCCCCCCATATCATCATTTGTTCCTGGTAAAAGGATGGAATTCAAATAAAATAATTGAAATAAGTTTTCTTAGCCTGATTTATGAATATTTTAAAGCTGGTCTTTCTAGGATGTGAAGTGGTCAGTTATGCATAACACAGCTTCATTAATAGGCTGCATATGTAATAGAGATGAGACATATTTGCTGTGCTGATTAAACTAGCTTCCCTGGAGAGAAGGTAAATCTGAAGATTGACACTAACATGTCAAGGCACACTAAAAAAAAATCAGACATATTCTTGCGTTTCCCGTATATCTTCATCTTTTGCATTACTCATGGAAACATAGAATCATAGGACTGGAAGGGATCTCGGAGGTCTTCTGGTCCAAGGCCCTGCTCAAGGCAGGAGATCTTACACCTTCCCTGTCAAATGGTTGTCTAGTCTATTTTCTAAACTTCCATTAATGGAGTGCCCTCAACTCCAGGAAGCAAACTATTTCTTTGATTAATTGTTCTTACTGTCATAAAATATCTCCTTACTTCTGTGTTAGACTTCTAGGTTAACAAGCTTCACCCATTCTTGCCCTGCCCTCAGATGCTTTAGAAGATAGCTTAACCACCTCTTTGTAGGAGATGATCAGGCTGAACCTGAAGGAGAGGTCATCATGAATCATGAGTCCCTTCACACAGAGATCTAAGATATCTTTCACAAGAGATCTAAGTCCACCTATCTTGAATTCCTTTTCTACCACCAAATTGCTTAATAGTTTATATTCTTGTAGAGAGCTTAAGCTTGCAATAAATCTTTATACCCATTTGAACTGTGTGGATCTCCTGATTTCCCTAGTGCTTGACACTCTTCTCTGTGAGAGGCCCTCAAGTACAGGAAGACGGATGTTCCCCCAATCCTTCTCTTCAATAGGCTAGAAATGTCTAGCTCCCTTAACAGTTATCCTACAATTTAGCTGCCAGAACTTTTATCATGTTTGTCATTCTTCTCTCCACTTAGAATGACTTTATTGTCACTTTGAATGTACACTAATCGGCATACATTAAAATGAAATTTTGTTGCATGCAGCTCTCAAAGGCTCACTACCTTCAATATATACTACTGGAGGTTTTTTGTAAACCTCCACACTTTTTAAAAGAAAAGTTAAAAGAAATTTTATTCTTAAATCTCCTCCCATTCTTTCAAGTAATTATAACACCCAAGAACTCAATGGATAAGGAAAGAGAGCTTGCAGACTTTAGACTGAGCAAATTGTGATTTGCTGTTGTTGATCATCATCATTGTATAATGGTGGTAGTATAATGGTGAGTAGTTGCGGAAGGCAGATGGGTAAGGAGTCTCCACTGCAATTGCTTATAGTTTGGCTATCTAAAACTAGGTCAGACAAGAAGTGTGCAGTTAGTTGAGTGTGTGAGCTGTGGATGAAGAGTGAATATGTGGTGTGAGCGTGGAAGTAAATGAGAAGCCCAGAGATGCTGTATAGAATGAGGTGGGCAGCATATAAATTTAATAAATCTGGAGAAAAGCAAGAAATGTATAGATGAACAAGAAAAATTAAGAATAGATAAATAAGGAAAAGCAAAAGGATAGATAAACATATGAATAAATGGGATCCTTTCTTCGGATCTTAACAATTAATCTTTGGTTGCTATCTTCATTTGGCCCCCTATCTTTTTCCTGTGTTCTTACTTACTTACATGCCATACTATCTACCTTCATAGTAGGAAGAATGTCTGTGAGTCCATCTTCTAGTAAAATCTTTGAATTTCACTGTAATTCTGGATCTCTCTCTGACTGGGGAAACAGTCTTTCAGAGAGTGGCTCTGGATTCCAGTTCCAAGATGTTTCCCTTTATTATGCACTGCTAATTTTCTGAAACTGGTGAAAATCTTCCTATTCAGGAATAGGAATGTGTAACTTGTCTTACAGTTTTAATACCATAAATACTGCTTGAATTATGTCAGGGTAATGATGATTTAATAGCTGACCAGCTGCTGTAATGATGATGCAATGATAGGAATGAGTCAGCAGGGTTATTTGACTGTTCCCACTTTAAGAGCCTGTATTATAAGAGAGGCCCTGTATTTCTCTCTCACATAGTCACATTGCGCACTCTGAAAAATTATTCTTTTAAAAGAGCTGGGATACAATTATTATAAATAAACAAACATTGGGATGAAAGTATTAAGCATCAATAAAGCATTTCTTTAAATTGCACCTTGGTCATAAATTATTTTGGGACAATAATCAGAATATTTGATCACTGTTTCCTAAAACAGGCCTATAACTCTGCTGCAGTTATCCTTAACCTTGCTGTAAAAATGCTTCTGTCAGCTGTGATCTTTTTGTAGACAATTGGCCAATTTAAGCCAATTACTGAAATCACTGATGGAGTTATCGTGCATTTGGCTTTCCCCAAACAGTTCTTTCTTAGTCCCAGTTGCAAAGATTGCCACAAAATATCTGGCATTGTTGTCTCCAGTCCCATACATGCCGGGGAAGGATACTGGTGGACAGTGGCAGATGACAGTGGATGGTAACAAACCATGGTTATCAGTGAAGTTGAAGAATAAGCATCCATGGGTATGAATGTTGCTGCTACCTCCTACATGATGTGAGAGACTAGGAAGTAGCAAGGAAGCATATAACTACTGGGAGAAGTGGTGCCAGATTCCAGGAAGTATAATCTGAGAGTTGAGCTTTTTTAAACAATCTCTGCTTCCTCCTCCTGCTTGCCTGAGACAGGTATTGATTTTAGCACTAATTGATCTAAGTGACATAGAGTTTTCATTTCACATTGCAAATATTGATTTAAGTGGTGGGGAGTTTTGATGGTTCTAGGACATGGGTGTCAAACTCGTGGCGTCACATTGCTGCCACATGACATTTTGCGATGTTTTCCCCATTCACGTGCCTGGGGTGGGTGTGGCCTGCATGTGACGTGGGCCGCCAGTTTGACACCCCTGGTCTAGGATAACCCACCATGGCCAACTCACCGCAGCCATCTCACCACAGCCAAGTGACAACTCGCTGTGGCCAACTCACCACAGGACAATGCCCCATGGGACAATCCACATAGAAATAATGCAATAAATGCTATCTGCCACTGTTTCATCTACATTACTTCCATTTTTGCCAATGGAAATAATGTTGAAGAAACAGCGGCAGATAATATTTATTGCGTTGAATTATCCCAGGTATAATTGCCCTGTGGCAAGTTGTCCCACAGTGAGTTGGCTGTGGCAAGCTATCCCGTTGGAAAGCTATCCCGTGGCAAGCTATCCCATGGCAAGCTATCCCATGTGAGTTGGCCATGGTGAGATGACCATACTGGGTTGGCCATGGCAAGGTGGCCACAGCAAGATGGCCACAGTGATATGGCCATGGTGAGATATCTCCTTACTTCAAGATGGCCACGGTATGTTGGCCGCAGAGAGTTGTCCCATTCCAATTTTGATTGCATACAGGAAATAGTTGACATCGGCAAAAACATGTGATTTTATACAGCAAACACTGGCTTGGTGACAGAGAATTTTGATTTTAAAACCCTTTTGCAGACCCAGTTAACCCTGCTGGGAGTCACTAAAAGAATTATAACTGATTTAGAGATGCATTTGCAGTTTCTTGTGATAGAAGAGCAAACCAAACAAAGCAAACAAAGAATTTTGCACACTGTGCTATACATAACACATTACATAAGCAACCCTTTCTCCAGAAAATCCATTCAAAACCTGCAACAGGATGACCCTGTCCATTGTTAATATTGTTCTACTTTTAAAATCTTTAGTCCATTGAAACTTATTTATGCCAGGGTACATAATCTTGATGAAGCAAGGAAGGACCACATAAACTTTTGAATGTAGTGCTGGAGAATATACTGCAAAAAATGAATAGTTGAAAGAGAAAATAATAACTTAATATTATTGATTTATTGGTACTTATTGACTATGCTAATTGCCTGTGAAACAATATCTGTAAATTTCACTAATTCCCCCATATGTATGCATATTTTATCTTCCATATACAGTACATACACATACCACATTGTTTTCCTTTAGGCACAAATATATACTAGGGCTGTCACGCTTCTGCAACAAAATGACCAACAAAATTATAGACTCTAGCTCAGGAGGATCTTTAGCCAACACAACATACATGCACACTTCAAACTACACTAAGGCAGAAGCTTGCCCATCCTAAGGATAAAAACACCCAAACACAAACTGAGCAATGTGGTATATGCAGTACAATGCAGTGAGCCATGTGCAGATCTGTACGTTGGGGACACAAAACAACCACTTCATCAACACATGGCACAACACAGGAGAAGAAGCCCATCAGGGCTAGATTCAGTAGTCCATCTGCATTTAAAAGACAAAGGCCGCTCTTTTGAAGACAGCAAAGTCCACATTTTGGACAGAGGTTTCAAAGGGTGGTCAAAGACGCCATCTATGTCAAAATTAAACAGCCCTCTCAACGGAGGGGCAGGGATATGACATCATCTATCTTCAGCCCACACAGTCCTTTCAGCAGTTCCAAGAAGGCTCCACACCTATTTCCACTACTCAGTTGACCCTATTGTAAACCTCTAGGTGGCCTTAATGACTGGCTAAAAGAATGCAAATGACCAGCTGTCTGAAAGGAGTATAAATCCTTCCATTGTCCACCATTGAGTCAGAACTGAAGAAGCTTCTTAGATGAAATTTATATTTTAGAGTGCAGGGCCACCATCTGGGTCTTGCCAGAGAGAGTTCCTTAGTATAATGGAACCTGCAACATATTCCTCTTACTAAATCTGATGTAATTGGGAAGAGATGATTTTTTCAAATAAACTAGCACCTTGAATTTCACCCACAAGCAAACTGGTAACCAAAGCAGTTTGTGGAACAGAGGTGCAGTGATTGCTGTCCTTAGTGTCCAAGGTGCATTCATAACTTTCTACACAAATGGGCTCTGTACCAGTTCTGGTTTCTCTTCAAGGGCAGGTGATTGAATTCAGTCAAAAGAACCCATTTCTCAAGCCCAAAGAATCAGATCATTTCCAGATAGTGAAGCAAGATTGGACAACTTTATTGGACCTTATCAAAGCTGGCATTCAACTTGGAATGAATTTGAATAATTTTGCCCAAGAAATGCTCTGCAAATTCCTCTACACAGCTATGTAAGTAAACTTCAAGTCTTTTCTCAGGAGGGATCCAGTCAGCTTAAACAAGGCTACCAGGTGACTATCTGCAGATGCAATAAGGGCAGGGAACTATTGTCACTTCATCACCCTTACTAACAAGATATTCTTCAATAGCAGCTCTTGACTCATGTTTCATTCATGTCTCACGAGTTCATTCCTCATTGAATTCCAACAGTGCTATTGAAGTCTTGTCTCCCATTTCAGCTCTCTGGGGTTTTCTGTAAACCATGAGGAACAATGGGATCTTCAAAAGAGAAGAGGTTGCATGGCCATGATTTAGTCTAAATCTCAGCTGCCCTTTCACTCCAAGCGGGGGCCAAGGGCTCAGTTGGTATATGCATCAGATCATCAAGAATAATCCCCAACTCCCTCTGACTTGCATCTGGGTCCATCAGTTGCCTGGGGTGGACTGATGTAATAGTTCCTATCTCCTGTGACTGAGGCCAGCACCAGAGAATATCATAGCTACCAGAACATGATCTGACCATGATGGGAGACACCAAAAGTACCCCTAATTCCAGATCATATTGACATTGCTCCAACAAGAACTTCAGATCAGGAGTGTAACCTTTGTCTTGTGCCAGGCCGTGGATGACCTGGAATGACTATCCTGATGGCCATGAACCCCTGAGCTACCCCACGCCCCACCAATAGAAAATGCAGATTGAAATCTCCCAGGACCATAAACCTGGGGGCCTCCACTACAAATACTGAGGCTGAATCGAGAAGCTCAGGCAGGGTGGTTGTTATGCAGCAGGGAAGTTGGTACAATATGACAATACAGTTGATCTCTAAAACTCAACTTAATGAACAGGGCTTAAAATCTAGGGGGGGAAATCTAGTTCTTCAGTGGTGGTGGGATATGATTTTCCCAAATGATTTTCTGAAAATCTTTTCAAATCAACTTGGTATTTAGGGATTTAAAGCATAAATAAGTTATTTCAAGAAGATAATTTATCTCAAATAGAAATCTTCAGCAGGGATTATAATGTGAAAGTATAGAAATGTTTCTGGGAGTAAAGTAAAGGATGAAAAGGCCAAGATGAGGAAGATGATCTCATGAGTAATCAGCAATTTATAAAAAATATTTAGTTATTTTCCTTGATTATTATAGAAAGCTGCTCTTCTATCATGCAAAAATATTTACAAACAGTTGGGCAATGCCATATGTTTTTCATATTCTGCTACAAACTCTAATTCAAAAAAATTGTTTCCGCCACTCCTCTAATTGTCTTGCTGCTACTTTCCATAAATAATGCATGTGTATTCAGAAGCATCTGACTATGAAAGAAAAAAGGCTTACATTTTACAGTACTAAAAAGTTTAGAAAGGGGACCATAAGCGGCTTTTTATGCAAATGAAAAATGGCTCTGTGTTTAAGTCAGGAACAGTCATAATCATATGCCACATCTATTTGACCTATTTTGATGCATATCGCTCCTCACGCAAGCTGCTTAGGAGAGAATGGAGGCAGAACCAGTAAGATTTTGTAGCTTCCAATAGAGAAAAAGAGAAGGGGTAGGGAGGGAAGGAGGGAGGGAGGAAGAGAGAAAAAGAAAGAAAGAAAGAAAGAAAGAAAGAAAGAAAGAAAGAAAGAAAGAAAGAAAGAAAGAAAGAAAG
>JANHFL010006237.1:54793-81434 GCA_032468155.1 Oxyrhabdium leporinum
GTAAATATGTACATTATTAATAGGAATCAACGAATCTTATATGCTATCAACAGGATATTTTGTATGTTTCTCTGGCCTAGTATATACACACACAAAAAGCTTTTGTGTTGAAGTTGATTACCATTAAGTGGTCTGTGTGCCACAATTCTGAGATTGATGACCATTGGTTTACATTTTAAGACATAATCTTGATAAACTGATTAAGAAAACAGAAGCACCACCTCTAGAATTATTTTTTGGCAGACACATCTTTAATGTCCCAAAAAGATGAACAGTACCTTTGCATATTAGCTCCTATTTTTTCATTGAAAATTGTAAGCATAGTCACTAGCATTCTGGAGATGTGAAATATGGTTTGCTTGTTTGTTTTTGTTTGGCTCATAGCTATTTTCCCCAGAATTGGCCTTAATGGAAAGCAACTGTAACACTGTCTCTTTTGAGTATATTGAAATGTCTCTTAAGTGACAAATAATAGGAAATTTTAATCTACCTCTCTAACTCTAATAGTGCTGTAACAAACAGAATAATGTAACAATCATTTTTCAATATCAGCATAGGTGAGTCATTCACAGTTTGCATACATTTTCTCTTCTGTAACAGACCTAATAATTAAAAGGAATTTGAAAAGTTTGGACCAAATGTAATTCCTGCCTGAATTACACCCCTCCCCTCCAAATGCTATTTGTAATGTGTAGTAGAAAAAGACAATCAGACAATCAGAAATTGCCTTCTTGGTGGGCTGGGACAGGCAGAGGACAATATGCATTCCTACCATGAAAAATGATTGGTCAATGGTCTCTACCATAGAGGAATTTAGTTCTGGCCTTGAAAGGAAAGAGGAATGGGACAACTTGCCACAGCCAACTTGCTGCGGCCAACTCACCATGACCAACTCACCATGACTAACTCACCATGGCCAACTCATCATGGCCAACTCACTGCAAGACAACTCGCCACGGCTGACTCACCGCAAGACAACTCACTGCGGGACAATTCCATTTAATTATTTAAAATAAATAAAAACAATATTTTAATTTTTTCCATTCACATTTCATTCTGTCCCTCCTTTTGCATCATTTCTTTAATGATTCTATTTCACGATTTCTTTGGTATTAATGTAACTCTTGTCACCCAGTGAGTTGTCCTCTGGCGAAATGGCCGTGGCAAGTTGGCTGTGGCAACTTAGCCATGGTGAGTTGGCCGTGGCAAATTGTCATAGAACCAAAGGAAAGTGGAAGGGGAGAAAATGATTACTCAGCCTTGGGAAAGTAGAGAGTGTGAGAAAGAGACTCAGAACAGCCCTACCTTGACCTTGTTGTCATTAAGAAGAGATAGTGAATGTTTGGGACAAACTTTCAAGATTCTATAACTATATCCTACAATAACAGAGTAGCATTCCTTTGTTGTGCCTGTTTCTTGATTTGGCATGCCCTGAAGATCTGACAGGTACTCATGCATAGGCAGGTTGGTTCTTCAAATCATCTCAAAGTGGACATTGTGAGTTGGATTCTCATTCCCTCTGAATGAAAACAAGAAGGCTTGGGGAAAAAATGGAGAAAGGGAGTGTGTGCAGAGGATTATAAGAATCTTCTGAACATAAACAAAAGGTAAAGAGAACAGAAAGAGCAGTAGATTACTTAGTTTTGTGCTGACCAGTTGAGAGACATTTTTATATGACTCTAGGAATTTAGCATGTAAAAGGAAAAGAAAGCCCTCTCACCTCATGATTTGGGGAACATATTAATAACTTGTCAAACAGAAAATCTGCTCTTCCTTTTCCTTCTTGTGGGCAAGGGAATAATGAGATTATTTAATATAATGAGCATTACAGATTTGATATGTTCATTGTAATTTTAAACTTTGAACATTAGATTTACAGATGATTCCAATTCTCCAGACTATTTCTTTCACATTAAAAAAACCCTCCCATTTTTCAAGTTGAAAAAAATAACTAGGGAAAGTATGAAAGTTGGACATCCATGTATATACTGTATAATCTGTTCTTCCCTTTTGCCTTAAATAAGAAGGTACAAATCAGCATAAATCTGGCTTGTTAATTATTTTTGTGGCTGTGCCCTTAAGCGATGTCTGAATTTTTTACAAGTGTTAACAGATGAGGAGAAGTATTAATAGTGTTATAGAATAGCTTACAGAAGCTCTAAACACTGTCTGGGATAGGTCTTGACTTTTATATAGACTTCTGTACCCTTAAGAAGCCACTATGGGCACCATCAATTCTAGAAAAGCCTTTCATTGTGTGACTCATGTTGAGCTGTGGAATGTACTAAAAAAATGGGAATCAAAGAACATTTCATTATCCTCATCAAATACTTAGATACAGGTCTGGAAACCACAGTACAGACAGAAGATGGTGAAAAAACTGATCCAGGTTGGCAAAGGAGAACAATAAGATTGTATACTTTCCCTTTATATATTCAACCTATATGCTGAATATTTATTAAGGGTTGCTAGATTGGAAGACAATGAGCATGATTTTAAAACTGAAGGAAGAAACAGTAACTTGTGCTATCCTGATGATTCTACTCTAATAGCTGAAAATGCAAAGGATCTGCAAGGTTTAGTAATTAAAATCAAGGAGCACAGTGAAAAAAATGAGACTAAAATTAAAACTAATGAAGACTAAACCAATGATAATGGAGATATTGAAGTGGTAGATAGCTTCTGTCCTGTAAAATCAACCATCAACCATGAAGGAACTGTTGACAAGAAACATACTGCAAGTTAGTGCTCAGTAGATCAGCCATGAAGACCTAGGAAAAGAAATTCAAATGGTGTGAAATATCTATATCAATAAACATCAGAGTTGTGCAAGCTATGGCATTCCTTGTGACACTCTATTGGCCCTCTACTGAACATCAAAGAAGCAGAGTAGGAAAGGTACTGATGCCTTTGAACTTTCATAAAGACTTCTGAGAGTACTTTGGACATCCAAGAAAACAAACTGATGAACAGTTGAACTTAAAATTCTCACTCGAAGTACATATAGTCAGGTTCAAATTATCCTACTTTAGACACATTATGCGAACATCTAATTCCCTGGAAAGGCGAGGATGACCATCAGCAAAGTGGATGGAGTCAGTTACAGTGGCAATGAGTGCACCATTGGAAGATCTAAAGTGCACCATTGGAAGATCTAAAGGACCAGGTTGAGGACAGATCATCACGGAGAAAATTTATATGGTCACCAGAACTGAAAACATCTTGATGCCACCTAATATCACATAATTAACATCTCTTTAATTTCATACCCTATGGGTCTCCTCAGGGCAAGAAGGTGAAAAGAATAATAAAAGCAGAAATTATGATACCACAGAGGAAATCCCATTCTTTGGAGCTTGTATCATGACAATAAAAAGGGTAGAGCTTGATGCAGTTATGCTGTTTTAGTCATTTTGAAAAGAACAAATGCAGCAAACTCCTTTGGATTGTCAAGTTAGTGACGATTAAGGATTAGACTGTGTGTAATTGCCTGTAGTGTATAACTGTAGGCTTGTTAGCCACAATAAATTGAGTTAAAACCTTATTTTTAACTATCTTCTAACATCTGAAAAACACATTTTTGCTCTGCTACTTAAAATGATAGTTTCTTTTACTTTTTAACCTTGTTATAACTCCTTTTATTTTTCCTGTCAAATTGATCCATTACTACATTCATAACTCATTATTTCCAATAGCTAAAATATTATTTAAGGACTAAAGTGATATAATCGTGGAAGCTCACTTGGAAGCTACTTTAGAACAATACATTAAAAATGAAATATAATTTACCATAGCAATTTCAAAACTAACTGAATAAATGTTTTTGTGAGACCATAAACCATTAAAATCTTTTGAGATTATTGTAATCATGACTCATTCTGCAAAGGCACGTACATGTTTTAGAAATTAAAATAGGAATATCAAATACCAAGGCCATCCACAACATTATTGTAATTCCCCATTACCTCATAGCCAGGGTATCCTTAAGATGCGGTCCAAAAAATCAAGATGATGTAATCAAATGTGTGTTGTTTTTCATGTATGTTGAGATTATTTTGACTTGTTTTTTAATCATGCCTTGCAGACGTCCTGCTCATAGTCAAATCATATGTCAAGCTATCGTACTTTCAGAAGAAGATTGGAAGAGTGGTAATAACTTCTAAGGAATAATAGACAAGACATTCATTAAATCAGTCTCTAATTCATTGCCCAACCTAGATAGCTGAATCTGAGAATTATCATTTGAACTGCCCTATTCATTAAAGATATGAGAAGAAACTATTCTCTGCACGTTACACTATATGTAAAGGAAAAATATAATTGGATAGAAATTCAAAATCAAAGCATAAAAACTTGTTGAAAACATTTAGGTAAGAAGAGAGAAACAAAAATATCACTGTGGATTTATTTTATAAATCACTTGGGCAGGCAAAAGATACTGATGCCTTTCTATATCAGATGATCAGCCTTTCAAATATAAGTACAATAGCATTAATGAGGAATTTCAATTATTCTAACATCTGCTGGGAACTTAACTCTGCCAATGGTTAGAATTCCAACACATTCTTGTTCCCCCTTGATGGCAACATCATTTGTAAAAAGTTTGAAGAAAAAAACAAGTGGATTTGCTAACTTGGACCTAATTCTCACCAACAGTGAAGAATTAATTGAAGATGTGACGGTGATTGGTAGCTTGGATGATATCCTTGATGTTATCCTTGAACTGATGATATCAAGGGGAGAAGCAACTGAGAAAAGTCAGACTTCAGAAAAGCAATGTGATAAACTCAAAGGAAAGGTAGATCAGATTTAATGACTTGAACTTTTAAGAAGAAATGTGTCCAGGAAAGGTGGAAAATGCTAGAAAATAAAAAGGCCGAAAGCACAACTACAAGGTATTCCCACATTTACAAGAAGGAAAAATGGGTAGCCGGTGAGGTTGCAAGTATAGTTTCTACAATGTTGAAGTGGGGGTGGGGGGGAGGACATGTACAGAAATGACAGGACAGGGACATAACCAAAGAAGAAATCAATGTAGCCTCCAGAAATATAGGAATTATATCAGACAGGCTAAATCTTAGCATGAGCTGAGGTTTGCAAGCTACAGCACAAATGGCTAAAAAGGGTTATTTGTGTATACAGGTAGTCATCAGTTATCATGGAATATGAAGGAAGTAAGTAGTTCAAAAGTTGGAAAGGGGTAAACTAAGTTTGTATATTGCTACTTGATCTACTTAAAATATGTAGGATATATCATGAGAAATATTTGATAAAAACTGGAATATAATTTTCTGAGAGAAATACCAGTTTCTTCACATAGGCTGAGGATATCACTTGATGGTTAGAAGCCACATTCACATTAAGAGAATAAAGTCTGTTGCTATTTCAACATTTGTCTTCCTGTTTGCACTGGGTTAGCATTGTCAGCTGACATATTTTTTTTTAAAAAATAGTATTGAGTAGCAAATCAGCTTTAGCCCTCTCTTCTTTCACCTTCAGTTCAGAATTAAGATTTAGATTTTTCCTTTTCCACTTAAGATCAGCCTAAAGTTTACCTGCAATTTATTGAACCTTTACATTCACAGAAATGACTATACATGAGCTGCTCAAGAGATACTACTTTGTCTGTGTAATATTAAGATACCTCTTTTATGAGCCTGTGGTTTAGTGGTTGGCAGTATTGCAGGTTAACTCTGCCAATTGTCAGCAGTTCGATTGTGATCATAAACCACACCTTGACTTTGTAAAGCACTATGGAGCAGTATATAAGTCCAAGTTCCATTGCTATTGCTATATTGAGCACCATTCCCACAGTTTTATGATATCAGCAAATCATACAGTAAATATCAGATTTAAATGACGAAAAACAGGGAATGTTTAGGTACATCAAAAATTATACATTGGATATGTAGTGTAACTTGCAGAAGTACTAAATACAAATGCCTGGGTGCATATTTATTCATCTTTAAGCCAACTTAACCTTGTAGATACAGATATATCATCTTGACTTAAGAAAAACAACTATTAATACTGAAAGAGTGACTGCTCAACCTGAACCCACCACTGTGACTCAAAATTGGAAACAGATTTTCTACAGAAATCCTTTGCTTTTTTGCTCAGCAAGCAGCTAGAAGCAAAATTCTGTTTGGCAGACTTTGCGTACAACCTTTACTGAAGTACGAATGACCTCCTAACAAAGTGTTGGACTGCCTCACAGTTTATACAGCTTTCAGCATTGTGATTTGATTTTGACGTACTTCTTAGGGGAGGCATATGCAGGGCAGTGGTATCCATGGAAACTAAAATGATAAAGATGCCACTGGCTCTATCTGTTGCCTGTAGTCTGCTATAAACAATTTTATATATCCCCACAGATTTCTATCCAGAGACCAATTGAGGCATTAACCATTTGTAATGATTTTCTGTCCTCTGCTGAAGTAAAGACACCTACTCTAGGAGGATAATAATGCTCAAACTAATTGAAGAACCTTGACATTCTATCCTGTTAGCTTGGTTGGATACAATTAGAACTCTAAACTCAGCAAAGTATTTCTTTTTTACCTTGGAAGATATATAAAAAAAGCAAAGAACTTGGGGACTAAAAGACTATCCCTCCTTGGATTCCAAAGGGCCATCAATTTAAAGCACTTGAAACTCTGGCTCCCAAGCTTTTAAAAGAGGTGTAAACAATATGTTCAAGATGAGTGGGGATGAATATACTTAATTGCACTTCCTTTTGCTAGTGTCCACTTGACAGCTACCTGCAGTGGAAAACCTGATCTGTTCAGGATGACTCTTCTCCCACCATGTGTGGAGTTCTCAATAGTTATCCTGCTTAAGAATTTGGGGAATTAGAGCTCCAAAATATCTACAGGGCACCCATATGTACGACTGACAGCTTACATATCTGAAATATCTGCAGCCTCTTTAATGAATAAGGCTGGGAATGAAATACCGGTACGAACTCTCTAGTTTAGAAATTCACAATCTATAAGGCTTGATTGTCCAAAGGCCATAAAAAATATTCACTCACTCACTTATTCACTCACTCACTCACTCACTCACTCACTCACTCTCCATTTTGAATTGCAGACAAATTCATCTGAATTTAGGGTAAACTCATAAAGACCTCCACCATTATTAGTAGCTATCCTTCTGCTACTTCCACATCTTTCCTAACCAAACTTTTAAATGTAGATAAATTATGGTGGCAAGAGTATAGGAAAGACTTGGCAGCCTTTTTTTTAATATCCTAGGTACATCAGTGGTTAGTGACCTTGATAGCAGTGTGATTGTCTTTTTAGATCACCTCTGGGAAGAAGAACCAGCTGATTGACCCTGAGCCTTCCTGTACAGTATACATGCTGTGTGATGGCTTGCCAGAAGTAGGTAACTTTTTGGGTTGTGAGAGTTGTAGTCAGTTCCAAAATGGCATTTGCTTCTGGGATGGCCCATGCAAGAAAGGCCATATGGCAGATTGACTGCTTCTTCCCAAAGGTGATCTATGGAAAAAAGTAAATTTACTGAGCTATGATGGTGGAGGATTTGGGACTCGGTGGGAAGTAGACCCAAGGGCTGCTGGGTGAGATGAGAGGAAAATAAGCGGGAGAGAGCCTCCTGCAACTGAGATAGGTTGTAAGGGTGGGCATATTGCCAAGCATCCAAATTTAGTTCATGTTATTGTGGGGATGCTGCAGCATCTGTAACTTTGGATACAGATTACAAGTCTCTTTGTTCAGCACTGACATAATTTCAGACAGTCAATGAACGAACAGTCATAAGTCAAGCACTACTTGCAGTCATAATCATTCATAGGAAGTACTCTATGATGCTGAAATGGTTTAATTTATGCCAGACCTGCACCTGATTAAAAGACAAATGCATAAGACTCAGTTAAGTTCTGTGATAGCTCACTTTATTCATAAAAACAGGGTGGCAATGAGACACCCTCTTATAGTGGATGAATAATGAAAACTGAATGGGTCTTGACAAGACCCAAATGGCCTTTTCAATATCTTCTTCCTGCAATGTATTCATGCCCACTAAATTAATTGTGAACTATTCTATTTAATAATATGCCATATTTTTACTAACTGCTTTTCTGCATAAATAGGTTTAGGTATGGAAGCTATTAGAAATCTTACTTTTTCTTATATATCTCATCTGGTATTCTTTAAAACAAACCTTTAAAAATGTGGCATGCAATACATATTTGAAAACCATCATAATGTAAGCCAAAAAGTCAAATTGAAAGTCAGGCAAATATTATATACTTCCCTATTTTGTCCCTTCACTATTATCTGACCAGATTTTATAGTGAAATTATCAGATACATTTAGTTAAAGAAGCTGATAATATGAATTAATTGTTGCAATGGACCTCTACTTTAAAAAAAAAATCTAATTCTCTTATTGTCCTAGAACAGGGGTGTCAAACTCACAGCCCGCAGGCCAGATGCATCATATGCTGGCCACCCCCACCCCCACTTTAGCAAAGGGGAAAAAAGTCCCGGCAGTCACATGATGATGATGTGATGATGTGAGTTTGACACCCCTGTCCTAGAACAATTAGGGGAAACTGATGTAATTAGGAAGGTGCATACTTTCTTATGTCTTCAAGGGTCCAAGTTGATCCCTCAATTTTTGAGGGAGTGTGCATAATCCTGCCAATAAAGTTTCAACCCATCAGAGAAAGCCTTTGAAGAACTTTTCTGAATTGAAGAACTTCATTCCAGATGCTCAAAGGAGATTCTATCCAAGCATGTATGCTATTTTCAGTAGAATGAGAAACCTGTCCATGTAAATTTGAGGCATGCCTCTAAGTGATATTATATGCTGTTATAAATCAATCTTATACAGAAGTACAAAAAAATGAAAGTAAGAGAGGAAAAGGAGATGGGAGAAAAGCATAAGATAAAGATGGGAGAAGAAAAGCACTGACTTCCAACTCCTTTTGGTGCAGTAGAATATGTTAGTAACACAAAACCTTCATCCAGGAGAGACTCTAAACAAATCCTTCTAACTTTTAAACATCCTCCTATCACCAACACATTGTTCAAAATGAATCCTTGTTTGATCAGCTTTGAGTTCTTCCCACTATGTGTGTTTCACACAGAGGGAGTTAGCCCATTATTAACTCATCTTGGCAATAAGAATGCTTCCACTTTAAAGTTTAATTGTAGCAACATAAAAGTAGGCAACTCCAAGGACATTCTATCACTACTGTCCTTGAGAAGAAATAGCCTGAGTTAACAGTCTGTAACTCCCACAAGAAGTCAGTTTTTTGAAGTACCTTTAAGACCCTCAGTTGGTTAACTCTTTCAGTGCCTTGCCAGATATTGAACAAATGAGTACTATAAAAAGGCTAGATGATCTGAGGAAATTATTACCAATAACCTGTAAAGCTGCTAAATCTTTAACAGAGCTGCCATCCCACATGCCCAAGAAAATATTACTTATTTTGAGGAACCATCTGTTGGTTCACCTCCTATTTTAATAAGGTATATAAATGGAGAAAAAAACAACAAAAAATCCTTGGGAATAGTTTCTCCCATATTCCCCCTGCTTCCTGATAAAAATACCATACCATACAAAAAATGTGAGTAATGGAAATGAAATTAAGGCCAATACACAAGACAAAACAAAATGCAGCACAAATATTTATGAATTACTAATTGAGGCTGGCCGTGGAGTACAACAGAGTTACAAGGAGGACACCTTAGCTCAACGCTTCTAAAAATAGACACAAGTCTCAAATAAAAGAAAAACTACCCATCAGAAATCAACAGTAAATATATTTTACTTTGTATGGTTCTGACTGTCTGTGTACCAGAAAGTTATTGTACAGCAATACATCAGACCCAAGGACACCCTACTAGAAAAAACATGCTAAAATGCTAAAAATTAGGTGTGATTACAAGAAACTGATATCCTCTAAAAAAGCTTTCTATACAATTTAAATATGGTGAGAACTATATTTTTCATTCTCCGGCTGCTTGCTGTATCTATTGTCATTCATTTGGTCTTCTTTATATTTAATTTTAATCTCATTTTTTCATTGTGTTCTTTTTCATTGGACATTACTGCAACTTCTAGATCATTTGCATTTTTCCGCCATCAGAGTAGTATCATTAGCACAGTGAAGATTATTAATGTGTACTCCTGCAGTTTTCAAACAACACTCATATATTCATCTTATAGGGTGAATAACTGAGGTAATAATGCTATTATTCTGTATCATCATCATCATTATCATCTTTGCTTTTCTTATTTCCATTACCTTTTAATCTTATATTTGCCACTCAGAGCCACCAGATAGGGGATCTGTATAATAAATATAAAAAATAAATGTATTCATGCCTAAATGTATATCCTGGCATTCCTATTTTACAAAGAACATTTCACAGCTTGACATGGTTGACATAACTGAAAAATTTTGTATAGTCAATGAAACACATATTGACTTATTTTTGGAATTCTTTGGCTGTCTGCCTCCATAGAAGCAGATTGTGTTTCACAAAAAAAACAGCTTGAAAATTCATTATAAGTTGAAATACACAGGAGAAGTGACAGATGAAAGACTGGGCTATAGGAATTATTGGGGGAGAGACTGACAAAGTTCGTTTACTTAAAGACAAGTGTAGACAGACTTGGTGACTATCACAACAACAGATGTATTCAGCTTCACTTTAAAAAGACTAATTATGTAATTACACTTTCAAAACTATCTCTCTCTTTTAATGCAATTTTTTTCTAACAAACATACATAAAATAAAAATGAAGAATCCACCCCCAAAGAAGAAAAGATTACACAAATAAACGCATTAAGAAAAAAATAAGCACAACTCCCTATAATTATTACTAAATCCCATGTTCACCTGATTTTGTAAATCTTTAAAAGGGAAAACTAAATTTTCAAAATTCAGTAAGCATTGTTGTTTTTCCAAAGGGAGAGATTACTTTTTCTGCGTGTTAGCATATAACAAAAAAATTCCAAGGTATTTTTTTAAGATTCTCTGTGAGGTCCAGTATTACTGTTGTAGAAAAGTCTACTTTCAGACTCTTAGAGAAGCAAATTAAGAGATGCTTGAATATTTCTGATAAGAGTTGAGACCCAAATCCTTGTACTTTTGCAAACTATTGATATTATTGACATCAAACTGACATTTTTGGTTGTTAGGAAACTTAACAAGGTAACTTTGAATAATCATGGTTATCCTGCTTCTAGGTATTTTGTTTATTTTTTCTTAGAAAGTAAAATGTCATTTTTCAAAAAGCTCAAATGTAATATCTTCATTTAACAGCTGATTAATTCTGCCTTCCAGTATTTCAGCAATTGAAAATCTCTTGAGAAATAAGGATTGAGTGAGGCTCCTTTCCTCGCTTACTCCTTCATCCTCTTTTTACTGAAATGTGAACTGTAATACCTAATAATGAAACTGCAGCAATGGAATAGATTTAAACACACTTTACAATTTCAGCACACATAATCGCATACAGGGCCTTGATCAATTATTTAAAAGTAATAGAATTTCAGTACAGACCAAAACATTAAAGTACTTCTTAGGAACATTTATTTTCTTGGTGGGTTGCTGGTTGAAAACATTTTGCTGGCCTTGGATCTATGTATTTGACTCCCAAACACTACCCTCAAATAATAATTTTATAATTAGAATTGTAGAATCATAGAGTTGGAAGAGACATGTAGCCACAGAATCAACCCATTCAAGGTAGGAACGCGAATCACAATTGTTGACTGTCTAGCTCCCTTTAAAATGCATCCAGTGGAGGCCCTCTTGCTGTGTAAATTCTGTAGAGGAATCAGTTTCTGCATGATTTAGGATCCTTTTTATAGCTCTTCTCCAGAACTTGCTCCTCATAAAAGTGTGCATTAAATAATCTGAAGTAGCTTCCCTTAATCTGGCTAAAACTCAGATGTTTCAATCAACGTCAGCGTTCTCACCTATGGCCATGATTGCTGAGAATTCTGGGAGGAGAACTCCATTTATCTGGAGCAGGCATCCCCAAGCCTTTGTCCATGGACTGGCACCAGGCTGCCACATGCCAGAAACCGGGCCACGCAAACAAAGCCCCATCTGCGGGATGCAGGCAGCGCATAAACCACACCCCCTATGGTTCACGGGAAAAAAGTCTCTCTATGGAACCAGTCCCTGGTGCCCAAAAATTGGGGGCTGCTGATCAAGAGGATACCAAAGTTGGGGAAATCTGCCTGAGATATATGACATGAAAGAAAAAAGGCTTGGGGGAAAAAAAACCACAACAGGTTCATAAGAAAGAGTCCAGATGAAATTGTAACTTATAACTCTTTGTTATATAATTGTTTTTTTGTTCTCTTCTCCGTGCTTCTAAACAATTCTTTTCTCTTTCTATTTATTGTAATGTTTTCTGAGATGTTTAGTACCACTGTTGAGCTTTCAAGAATTGGTTACTATGCTCTATAATACTAAAGCAGAGTTCCAGTTGTTCACATGGTTTCTGTTTCCTGATCTGGTGTACTTCGAAGAGCTGACAATAAACTATGTTTATAATAACCAACCTGAATGAAAACAGATGAGAGAAAGGAGGGTTGGGCTCTGCCAGTACAAGCCCCAAATACATTTCATCTTGGCAATCTCAGGATTCTTTCATTGGTGCAGGTCTTAATGAGAGAAATACAGATACGTTAATCAGTTTTCCCAAATGGGAATTCTGCTTATGAATATTGCTTCATTCCAATTTTAAAATGTCCTGAGTTCCTTATATCATTGTCCATGTCACTTAGAAAAGAGGCTGGACATTTGGAGGAACTGGGGAGCAACTGAAGTGGCTGAGGAGGTGGGGATGGCAGCTATCACCAACCACATTATAGACACCTTGAGATATTAGTACCTATAAATGCTGGCTGGAAACTTTTCTCAAAATAGCACTTTCCTTGTCAATAGTTATACAGTCAAAGAAAATAAGTAGTTTAAAAGAGAAATGACAGTTGAAAGAGGGTAATTGAATATTTCCATCATATTTAAGCAGCTGTCATATTTTGCATTTTGTAATGAATAATTGGGCACAAGTGGTACTTTGCATGTCAGAGAGTGGGTATCCAATATCTGTCTTCCTGTTTATCATCCATCTCTTCAAGCTAGTTCCATGGATGCGGCAGCACTTACATCAAACCAGAAAGCTCATCTTAGTAGCAAGTCGGAAATGCTCTTCTGGTTATGATCAGGATGGTGGCGATAATCAATGTGATGGTTATGGTTTCAGGCTTGGAACAGGAAAAATTTGGCTGTAAATCTGAATGTTTACCATGCTACTCTCATTAGCATGGCAAATTATAAGATGTCATAAACTCTGCAGTAAGCATTGCATGACTCATTTAACCTCTGCCCTGCATAGCAATGGAAATTCTGGTCCCAATTATAAGTTGAGGCCTATGTGTATTTCAGAATTCTCTTCCGGGTGCACTGTTCTTTAATTTTTTTTCTAAATAACATGATAGAAGACACGCTCAGCAAATTTACCGGCAAGACAAAGCTGAGGTGTCGGGGGGTGGGGGAGATTGCTAACACCTCAGAAGACAAGAAATGAAGGAATTCTTCACATTGAGTAAATATACTGCCCATGGGACCATTGCTGTCTCAGACTTTAGCTATGCACTTGTGGGATCTGAGTTGGCAGTGACCAACCAGAAAAGGACTGATGATGGACAGGTTGATGAAAATGTCAACACAGTGTACAGCTGCTATTAAAAAAGGACAAATTTGACATTTGGTTTAATTAAGAAAGGAATTGAAAAAGGAATTACTGACAAAATAAAGCCCTTATATGAATCTATAATGAAATTGCATTTGATTCTGATAGTCACACCTTTAGAATGATATTTTAGAAGTAAAAAAATATATATATAGAAATAGGCAGCTCCCTTACGAAGAAAGATTACAGCTTCAATAAAGCAGAATAAAGGAAAACACCTATTTTATTCATTAATCCAATTTATATCCTGCCTGCCCACCTCACTGTAAAAGTGATTCTGAGCAGCTCCCAAGTAAAGAAGAAAATGATATAAATACTTACAGAAATATGAAAAGTTAAAAAGATGGAAAGAGCACTCTCAAACCACTGACCACCCCCAGGCTTGTGTCCCACTATTGGATCCCCTTGCTACTTAGCAGAGCCAGGTCATTAATGTCTTCTGGAAGGCCAGAAGAGTGGGGGCTTACCTCAGCTCCAAGGGCAAGATGTTCCATAGGGTGGGACCAATGACAGAAAAGACTTTCCTCCTAGACTCCAAAAGTTGACATTCTTTAACCAAACATAACAAGCCCTTTTTCCTAGACTGGTGCGATGGATCTCTTTTAGGTAAAGAATAAATGTTTAATTTCATGCAGCTGCATACATTGTTCATCCCAGTTCAGAAACAAACCTGATAGGAAACAAAATGCTAACATTATACTGCAGGGCATGCAGGAACTTTCTTACCAGGAGTTCCTTTTATTCTTCACCACTGCCTTTATAACCTATTAAAACAAGGATTAACGTTTTTCACAGATTTTCCCCTGTATGGATTGCTCTGTAAGCTAAGTAAGGTGCAGCCTTGCGGCTGAGTTGAATGAAGGTATCTAATCAGAGCTGTGATACAGTTACATATTGCATACATATTGCATGGATATAGAATAGGTGGTGTCTGGCTTACAACTTTGAGAGGGAGTTAGGTGTCCTAGTGGACCTCCACTTAAGTATGAGCCAGGAGAGTGCTACAGCTGCCAAAAAAATCAATGAAGTCTTAGGCTGCATCAGCAGAGGGATAACATCAAGACAATGAGAAGTGATAGTAACATTTTACACTGTGCTGGTGAGACCACACTTAGAATAAAGCATCCAGTCCTGGTAACCATGATACGAAAAAGATATTGAGACTCCGGAAAGTGTGCAGAAAACAACAACAAAGATGATAAAAGGTCTGGAGGCTAAATTGTATGATAAATAGTTGAGGGAACTAGGTATGTCTAGCCCATTGAAGATTAAGGGGAACATGATAGCTGTCTTCCAGTACTTGATGGGCTGTCACAAAGAAGGGGGGCTGACTTATTCTCTAGGGTACCCAGGGGCAGTACAAGAAGAAATGGGTGGAAGCTTGTCAAAGAGAAAAGTAAGGAGAAATTTTCTGATAGTGAGAGCAATTAATCAATGGAATAGCTTGCCTCCTGGGATTGTAGATGCTCCATCACTGGAAGTTTTCAAGAATAGACTGGACAACCATTTGATCAGGATGGTATAAAGCTCCTGCCTTGAGCAGGGACTTGGACTAGAAGAACTCTGAGTCACTTCCAGTTCTATGATTTTATGATGCTATATTAGTATAGTTGTGGGAAGAAAAAGAAAAAGAAAAGCTTTCATGGGCAGAGAAACTGAATATTGGAAAAAAATACATGTATGGTTGGAAGAGATGATACAACAGCGTATTGATTTCAAACCTGAAATATTCTTGTTGGGAATTATGCCCGATTCTTTGAGTAAAGAAAATGCATATTTAATTATTCATGTATTAACCGCAGCCAGGGTTGTATTTGCACAGAATTGGAAAACTGAAACAATTCCTAGAGAGGAAAATGTGATTAGAAAAATATTAGAATGCGCAGAAGTGAGCTTTATTATCTGAAGGCAACTTGAATTATCTATGTTTGTCAGAGGTAACCTTTATTTTGACTCTTGCTTAATTTTTTTTTAATTTCTAGTCAAAAAAATTCTTGTGCTTTAGTTTTTAGTCAAAAATCCCAATATATTGTAGCATAAGCTCTAAATATTATGAAAGCAGCCTGCTGAAAACAGAAAGGACTGCAACTCTATACACAAAGAGAACAGATGGTAAAGAGCACTTGAAGAAACACACTTATAGGCCCAGTTTTCACAACATTTGAATGGTACATCTGGTATTGCCATTTCAAAGCCCTTGTGAAATACTCTTAAGCCACTCTGTATTTTTTTTCCTAAAGCTCTACATGAAGGAAAATATAAGCAGGCACATTTTAGTTGTACTAGTTTCAACAATACATTTGTGAAATTGGATAGAATCAAAAACCACAATGCACACCTACTCTGGAAATAAAAATGCTACATGGTAGAATATAGATACCTATATTGCTCAGAAATGTATTTTCCTGAGCACAAAGTTGTAGGATCACAATATTTGTAGATCAGAATTGAAAGGTCATTTAGAACAATTCAGCTCACTGTGCTCAGAGCAAGAATTCACACTTAATCGTCAACACACACACACACACATAAAAAAATATTTTAATAAGTTCATTGCAGAAATTGCTTGTTAAGTTTCAAGTCATTTTATTTGGCAAAGACAAGCTTAACAGTGTTTTTACTAGATATTCTTTAATCAAAAATTAAATCATGAATGTTATTTTTAAAATGCATGCCCTGCTTTTCCCAAATATAATCCAAGGTGCTCACAACGTAGATAATCCCCATAACATCCAGATCAAAGATCAAATTAAGAACCACAATATTAAAAGATAGTCTGTTATCAACCTAACAATCTTATTTGTACGTTATGACAAAAACGAGGAAGCATTATCCACACTATCCTCATAAGAAGCTTTCTTTTTGCTCAGTGAATTCTACAGTGTCATGTATGAGTCTAAATATAAATAATATTTAGAATCAGTTTCTTAGTACACTGTGATAATATACAACTCTGAACAATTCTGAAATATATCAGTGGCTAGTTCTTGACAAGTTCTTCGAGTGTTACATTGCATTTCTCAGAATTGGGCTGTTCCAATGAGTAGAACTAGTTTGAGGAAATTGTGGTATTATTTCATGTGCATAGTGTTTCATGCATACTCTTCTCCAGGAGATCAAAGAGTGATACTGATATAATTTAGTTTGCTATGAATTATATGCACCTTTACTTGGGGGAAAAAGCAAGAGCCCGGGTGGTGCAGTGGTCCAAATGCAGTACTGAGTCTGGAATTCAGTCCTGAATTTGAAGTTGACTCAGCCTTCCATCCTTCCAAAGTCAGTAAATATTGTCACTATTTAGCTCCTGGAATCAAGATAAAGAATCTATAGAGGGCATCGGGAATGAAATTGAAGGACAGGAAGAAGGACCTTACCAAAACAATGATCAGACAACTGGGCCATTCCAAGAAATTACTTTGAGTAAATGTCTCAGACAGGTCTGTCCCTAGTTCATCTAAGTGAGAGAGGGGAAGCACATTCCTATTTGCAAGGTTCCATTACTGTTGCTGTTACACTAAAAGTGGTCCTGACTTACACGGCATTAGTTTCTTAGTCTGGTCTTCTTTACAGGGGTCACACAATCTCTTCTCATGAAAGGGCAGGACTCATCTAAGGTTGGCATTGTCCATTTCTATCTACATGGTTCAAGGAGCTTCCAATTGCTGAAACATTAACTTCTGGCTTAGTTTTAGATTTGACAAAATGTTACAAAAACAGGTGTGCAGCCTTCCTTGAGGAGTTTCATATTGACTGGAGCTCCCATCTCAACCACTTCCCAGTTCCTGGGATTTCCCCCTTTTAGACTGAACTTGTGCTATTGTGGTACCTCTTGATTTGCTATATCAGATATACTTGAAGAAGTGGATTTGCTAGTTCATCTATTCATCATCCTCCGTCCCCCCCAAAAAATACAGAGTGGACCTGAGGATGGGAATAGGCAGGTAGGGCACTGATTAGCATGCTAATTTTCCCATTGGACCACTGGATGGCCCTTCTTCATCCATCATAGAGTATCCATAAGGATCCTTGCACTACAATAGGAAAATGGACTAAAAGGTAAGAGAAATGAGGCCAGAGCTATGTGGAAGCCCTATTTGATATCTATTCTCACACGTAGTTTTAATACCTTCAAAACATCTGAAGAGATCAGGCCTTTTCACATGATTTTTTTTGCAAGCTGGAATGATGGTACAGGATGCAGCAGGAATGAAAATCTTCACAAGTCTAGTTTTATTTATTTATCAAATGTATATAGGTACCGATCTGATCCAAGGCAACTCTGATTGGTGCAAAATGATAGATAAAAAGCAAGAATATAAAAATAGCAAATACAAATAGAATAAATCATAATAATGGATATTCTTTTTTTAAAAGAATCCCAGAAACCCTACAGCTGGAAGAAATAAAAATGGCGTCCTTAACAAAGGACCCATCTAAATATGTTTCCAGCTCCCTAGACCCGAGGCCTAGTCACACAGCCAGGTCTTAAGAGTCTTTCAGAATATCAAAATGGGTAGGACTAGTCTAATTTCAAGAGGAGAAATATTCCATGAGGCAGGTGCCACAGCAAATAAGGCATATCTCTTAGGATCCTCTAAATGTAAATCCCTAGCTGGAGATAGCTACAGAATTCTTCTCTATGAGATCTGATGGGCGGGCTGATATGACCAGAGAAAATGTGGTCAAATAGCCCAATCCCAGGCACAAAAGCACAGTTCTTACTAATATTCATATTGTACATATAGAAACTATAAGGAAGTCAATATCACCAGCAGAATATAGGCTGGAGTTATACACTGCAATTGCCAAAATGCTACCATACTTGTTTATTTATAGCTTACTATTATGTGAACCCAACTATCATGGTTTATGCATTTTGGTTTATGCCTTAAGCAAATCATAGGTTATGACAAAGTGTGAAAAAGCTCTAGATATTAGATTAACAAATTTGCCATAGGAATTAACTTGTAGGTATTGGATAGGGCCTAATAAATGGTTTTGTCATACGCTGATGACTTTCAATTCTGTTTTCTTTCTCATCATGCTGAAGTATGATGGTCCCTTCATATTGTGACAATTGAACATTCCTGGAGCAAACATTGGTCATTCATAGTACAATATGGTAATAATTATAGTCTGTGTACTTTGATGAATTTGATAATCCAATGCATTTTATGAATGTAATATGCCAGTTTGCTGCAAGAATCTCGTGAACATCAATGCTGATTCAATGGATGGGATCAGATTATTATAATGCATTCCTCCTTGGCTGCTCTTGAAGATGATATGGAAACTTCCACCGCATGGTAATTTGATTGCTTTGCCACTAATGGCTTTTGGATATCATCTGCACATAATTTTTATCTTGAAATGTCTTCACAAGGTGCCAGTACAATTCAGAGTGTTTGATTTGACCTTTAAAATTTGAGCCTGAATCTTAAGAATCTCAACGTGCCAATTTCCTGGGTCCCTTCATCACACTAAGATCTGCTAGTTCAAGATTTATTCCACATATAATCAGACAATAAACTATTTTTTAAAAAAGACTTAGCTATGACAGGCATGAGCATGGAAGGTGGGGAATAAATAATGTATGTGACTCCATTATAATTCAAATGTATGAACTTACATGAGAGCCTTTTTTTTAAAAAAAAGTAATTTTATTACAAAAGATTTTACATAAGTTTAAAAGCTTATAGAAACATAAAAGAAAAGGTAGGAAAAGGAAAAAGGGAAGATAACAAAAGGGAAAGGATAAAAAAGAAAGGTATCTAAAGAAATGACTTCTTTGCAACAGTTACAAGCGTAACTGCCATCTTCACCAAATTACATATTGTGACGCAAGACCACCAGAGTAGCATTTGTGCATGACACCATCATTTTGGTGTCATGATAGTTTGTTATGGATACACTGATGGTAAGCTTGTTAACATCAGTAAATTCAGAAAGCATGATTCTTAATCCAGGTGTTGGAAAAATGGCATAGGATATTTATAATGGTTTAACATCATCTGCATTTCTCCCAGATCCAGTCTTGTCCAAACCTATTAATACATTCTCAAATAAGAATGTGTTAACCTTTCAGATGCCATAAAACTTTTCCTTAGTTTTATTACAAAACACTTAACTGGCTAGCCTTCATGAAACCCTATTCAAAAATATCTTTATATAATTTCTAGAGCTATTGTACAGCAAACTTTCTTCTTTTCAAACAGGTAAACCTCTAAAAAATTTAAACACAGCCTGTAAAGTTTTACTATCAAGGCAGTCCATAAAATATAATGAATAACAGAATAACAGAATAACAGAGTTTGAAAGGACCTTGGAGGTCTTCTAGTCCAGGAATCCTCAACCCTGGGCCATGGACTGCTATAGGGCCCTGGCCCTTTGGAACTGGGCCACCGAAATGGTGGGCAAGCACACGAAGCTTCATTTGTGCATGTGTGAGATTTAGGTTGTGTGCACAAAACCATTTCCTCCCACCCCCACCAAAACCATTGCCACCGGTCCATGGAACCAAAAAGGTTGAGGATCTCTGTTCTAGTCCAACCTCCTGCTCAAGCAGGAGACCCTATACAATTTTAGACAAGTGGTTGTATCAGTGATGGAGCATGCACAACTTCTGAAGGCAAGCTGTTCCACTGATTAATTTTTCTAACTGTCAGGAAATTTCTAGTTTCTATATTGTTACTTCTTATTTTTAATTGAAACAAATTCCTTCCTGATATTTTGCAGTTCATGCATCCCTGAGGTATAAGGAGGAGAGATCAGCAATCAGGCAAAGCTAATAGAGTCTGAAACACCATTACCAAAGCTTTGAACGTTTTGCAATCCTGCATTACAGGTAGCTAAAAATAGCTAAAAATAGATGGCAAATTGAAATTAAATATATTGTAGTTTTCCTTTTAATATGCATAGACTCTAAGATCCAAGGCTTCCATTTGGGAACAGGAAGTCTCCGACAGCCACACTGAAAAGGTTACCATAGGTTTGGTAACCACACTGAAAAAGATCAGTTTTGTGCATCTTCTAATGGATATACTATGTTCTCAATTAGAAAAAAAGCTTACAATAATATTTAATGCAATGTTCACATACAACCAAGGCTAAACGAAGACCATAATAAACTGCTACTAGTTTTTCAGGATGTGTTTTATAATTATCCCAAGACTGCCAGTTACTAATTTTTTATTTCATATATTGATCAGTCATTCATCTCTTTCCACTCTATGTTGGCAATTAGTAGGCAGATGGCCCTATTCAAAGTGCACATTTGCCTGAGAGTCATCAGTTGCTGACTCCTCTATTAGACAATTAAGTAGACAATTAAGTAGTGGGTACCATATAATAGATAACACAGGAGCAGAATGACTCAGGACTGGGAAAAATAAACAAATTGTTCCTCCTATGGTGAGCAAAGATCGTCCAATTCATCAAAGGGACATTGAAAAGTATTTGGCATGATAGGAAAATTTGCTAAATTATTTTAGTGTAGGGAAGTGTAGACCTTTCATTTTATGTAAGGCCTGAACACCTTACAGGGCTGAGTATTATAGGGATTCAAGTCAACCAAATTATCCTGTCCTGTCCTATCCTATCCTGATCTGTCCTATCTTCTACTCTTCATTGTGTTAAACATATTTCTGTGCCTCCCTGAACAAAAGTCTTTTAGTAGCTGACATACAACATTCATACAATATGCAATTGGTCATGAATTTTCTCAAGCAATTAATTATATTGACCATTATATCATTCACAGATCTTTGCATTCTAATTCATCCTTTGGATTTAAGGTTTGTTTGTTTGTTTGTTTTATTTGTTTACAAATTTAGTTAAGATGGCAGAACACCTTAAATAAGAGAACTCTGGGCAGTGAAGTGAAAATAAAATCAATAAAAACACAGTAAGAACAACCAATTCAATACCTACTGTAGGTGAGACATCTGGATATTTTTTTCCCAACTACATAAATCAAATCACATCAATTTGATTTGCTTTATTAACATCCCAGTCATAACGTCTGGTAAAAAAAGCCAAGTCTTTTAGGCTTTCTAGAAGACCTACAAAACTCAGGATATCCAAATCTCAAGTGTTCACTATGCATGTGTGTCAGTACAATGCACAAACCTCTTAGATGCAGACAACAGCATGTTGGCTTGCAAGGCCATCTCTAAATTAGAGGTCCTAGCTTGCATAGAATAGAAGGTTTATAGAATACACATAGCAACACCAACATACTTTTATTCCATCTTTGAAATGGGAAGAAAGTATATCAACATAAAAAGCACCTTCCCATGCTTAGGCAACTAAATCAGTGCTTAAGTGTTGAAGTTATTAGGTCAACTGTCAGATGACTAAAACTTTTTTTAAAAAATAACCCATGATTTCAAGAATCCAAGGGGAGATTGAAGAAAACTGTTCCATAAAGTCTGACAAAGTAGGAAAAGCCATCCCTGAGGAAGAATCTCTGGTCTAAAGAGTGTATAGGAATGGCTAAGACATGGAAGCGGAGGGATTGGTGGAGAGCCCTTCTTCATGTACTCCTGGTGGTTACTTGCCTCACATCTTGCAAGCAGAGAAGTAGCTGGGGACTGTTTCCTCAGCTGCCGGTTGTAAACAAGGACAAGGATATCAAGTGGGATTATGGACAGCAAGAGGAGAGGAAGTCTGCAGGTTGCAGAAGCCATTTTGTATCAGACTGTAGTTGTGGAATAAGTAAGCTCTTACAAAGCAGTAGAACTAGATCCCACCTTGACAAAAATTAGTACAATAGAGAAGCATTAAAAACATTTTTAGGTAGAAACACAGTCAGGATAAACCTCCGCCACCCTCCCCATCCTTCATTTTTGAAAATACTACTGTTCTGAAAGCCCATTTAATATTTTATGAAGTGTATATGCTGCCCAACTTCTAGCAAACATTTAAAAGCAAGGAAACAAAAAAAGACAAAAAATAACAATGACATAAATGACAATGGTAACATGGATGGTAACAAATAAAATTATTATTTATAATGTATTATTGATGTTGCTATTATTATTGTCTTATCATTTCAAGTTTGGCTTTAAGGCCTAATTAGAAAAGAAGAAACTCAGATTCAAAAATAGGACAGCTGCTGAGCTTATTCTCTCTGGCAGCCACAACACAAATAGTCCTGGAGTTTCTGAACCTAGCAGCTGGGCAGAAGAAATGTCCCATAGTAGAACTGCCAGCCAACTGGAGCCCAACAGATCATTGACCTCTGGAGGTCCATCTTCCATGTGCCATAGATTGCCCAGATGGGAGGCCTTCTGTTACAAGAAATGGGAAATCTTTACTTGCCTGCCACAATACCTTGGACTGCTTTCAGCCTACCTTAGCAGCAGATTTCCTGTAGACAGAGGCTTCATTGGGAAGACATATCTTCAAGAAATAAGCAGAGCAAGGACACTGTGGGCAAGGACGCTGTGAGAATGAAGCTCAAATGTGAGAAGACTTCGGATAAAACTGGGCTTTGGTTTTGCTTGTGACAAACTGACCAAAGTGCATCAAAGCTGCCTGGTACCATCCTTCCTGTTAGCAGAGAATGCTGCATGAGATATGGTAGACAGGAGGCAAGTAGCGTAGTTCATTCCTTTGCTAGCTTATTACAAAGCAAGATGAGAGTATATAATAAGTGATTGGGCCATTAAGAAGCCCCCCAATGAATAACGATGTTGACTGGCAAGTACCTGGTTAGAAAAAGTTTTATTTTAAATATGTAGTTTAATCAAAACCTTATTCATGTACACTAATATAATTCAGAACTAGAACTGATCTGATAGTTCAGAATGAAAGGTTGAAAAAAAATTGTGACACGGACTTCTGGAAACGGGCTCGCCATTACTTGATAATGTCAGGACTAGATACTGGGGGAGAGAAACAGGGAAAGACATGGAAGAAAAGGAAAGAAAGATAAGAAACAATATAAAATACGATAACTATAGGAAGAGAAGTATAAGTCCTGTATGTAAAACTATTAAAAATATATTGATCTCAGAACACAATGAATGGAAAGTGGACATAAGGAAAATTAGTGCAGAAATAAAGTGTAACAAAGTGCTACAGAAATGGGTGGAATGAGTGAGAAGTGTAAAAAAAGTATGGTTGGCAGAACAACAACAATAGCATTTAGACTCATATACTGCCCCACAGTGCTTTATAGCACTGTCTGGACAATTTACAATGTTGAAATATTATTTGCATATTTCCCCCAACAATCTGGGTCCTCATTTTACTGGCCTTGGAAGGATAGAAAGCTGAGTCAACCTTGAGCTCCATCAGGATTGAAATCCAGGCTACGGACAGAATTTTGCCTGCAATACTGCACGTTAACTACCCTGCTGCCAGGGCTATATTACAATAATGTGCAAGAAGCTATAAATGAGAAAAATATGCATTAGATGATACTACAGAAATAAGATGAGAAATCCTGTGTGTGTGCATGTGTGTATCTATATGTATGCATATGTACGTGTGTGTGTGTGTAGCATATATAATATAGTATATAAACAATGTATTCACTTATGGACTGATTATACAAATTGGATAACGTTCAGTATGGGTGAAGATAGAATCTGTATTTAGGTCTGACAATTTGAAGAATGCCATTATTAGTCCACTATACAAAAGAAAATTTAGGTATAGCTTGGTCTAATGGTTAAGGTACCAGATTAGAAAGCAAGAAACCGTGAGTTCAAGTCTAGTCTTAGCCATGAAAGCCAGCTGGATGCTCTTGGGCCAATCGCTTTCTCAGCCAACTCACCACTCATAGTTGTTGTTGTAAGGAAAATAGTTGGAGAGAGGTGTGTTGAATATATTCAGCACCTTGAGTTATATGTAAAAATCATAAAGGTTGAATACAAGTAATCACATAAATAAATAAATAAGATTAAGTGTTCCTGGGAAGATATTTGGAAGAATTCTGATGAGAAGGAAGGATAAAAGAGATCACAAGGGGGAAAAAAGGGGGGGAGAGTGAGGTGCTTTTCAAAGAAAATGGAATGTGTAATTGCAAGTTATTCATAAATAGCAAAAAAATCTTAGAGCAAGTAGATAATTCTGTATATCTTGGTACAATATTTACTAAAGATGAGGAAATGGATGAAAATTTTTGAGATATTAAAATGCCGATAGAACATAATAGATAGTGTGAGGTGGAATTAATGTTTGTTTTAGTATATGTGCTGCTAAAGCAAGCACAAATTAATTTTTGTTGAAGGAAGTGAAAATGACTGTTATTAGAACATCCTTGTCCATTTTTTACATAGCAATGAGATAGAAATGTCATGAAAAGCATACAAGTTAATTTGAAAGCAGTCAGACTAGGGTATTTAAGAAGTGAGTGTGGTGTAATTAGAAGAGATAGAGTCAAGGAATACATAATTAATAAATGAAATTTTACTTCCAAAGTGAATGACTGATATTAAAGAATAATGCTACAAAATAAATATATCAAGAAAGAGCAAATGGATGAAGATGAAAGGAAAAACTGTCTAACAGATGGATGTTGCTGCTGAGATTCTCAGAAGTACAATACATCAAGATCATAGAAGCAACAACAGTTCCCAAAGAAAGGAATAGTTGATGCCAATATAAGTTAGTCTTAGGTGTTCCTTTTTCTTATCTCATGCTGTTATTTCTTCACTATTTATTGCACCATTACAGTACTCCACAGTATACGGTGATAGTCATCTCAAAAGAAAATAGCCTAGTGGGTAAATATGTATCCTTTTATGTGAATTCAAACATCAGGAACATAAGCTGGTTTGTTCAGGTAGCCTAGTTCTACTAACTGTTCTGTCAAGGAGTGAGTGCAAGGTCTCACCTATCATCTGTTTTTCAGTCCATTTTTAGCAAAAGACTTCAGGGTTGTAATATGGAATCTTCTCAAAGATCAAGATGGTCACTATCATAATTGCTGTTGCAATTGAAGGAGTACTATGCAGCTGATTTTTTTTTAATGAATGCTATTGTCTCTTATATTCACGATTTGGAAAAGCTATAGATACTGACAGCCTATTTAATGTAGTGTACATTTTAATAACTATGTAATTTTACTAACTGTGCCATAGAAAATAATATCAAAACATATCAAATGGTGAAATGGAACTATAATTATTTTAACTTTAATCCAGTCCTAAGGTTGCCACCCAGAAATATATTTTGTCCATATGGAGAAACTTGATATCTGCAACCATGTTTTTGTCTTTTTCTCTCAGATATAATTTTTCTGCTGTATTAAACCCAATTTCTGACTTCTCTTCAGTTTTTCTTGCCTGGAACCAAAAACCTACAAATAGCCTAAGATGAAATTACCACACAGTTGTTTAGATATATGATTATTATGTTTTATTATTGTAAATCAAACTGTTATAAACAGAACAATTTTCTAACCTGGATCAAGCAATGTACTTTGAGCAATTTGCTTCCTTTTTTCCTGGTGTATAAAATGGTTTTGTTCTGTCCCCCACACAATTACAGTAAGACATTCTGCTAAACAAGTCAGCATGAAAACCAAATTAAGTCCTTTCAAAAGTAATAAATCAGTGCCTGATTTCACAGAACATTGTATGACTTTTCCACCTAGACAAAGGGATAGATTTCAAACAGATAATCCCCAATATAGCTCAGATTTGAATTCCTGAATTACATATCAATATACTCCAAGCCTTTTCAAAGAAAGCTGCTGCCTTTTTCATCATTGTGCATTTACTTTCTATCAGATTGTTAGAAATTGGATTTTTAAACAAAGATATAATATTTGTTGTGGCCCACCAGCAGCCAGCAGAGCTGGCGGCAGACTCAGACAGTGAGGAGGTTGGGGAGGAACATGGGCCAGTCCTGGAGTCTGGGGAAGGCTCTGATGAGTGCTC
>JANHFL010006238.1:10681-48945 GCA_032468155.1 Oxyrhabdium leporinum
ATCAGGCTGTGCTGAAGCTGACCAGGCTGTTTGCTGCAAGGAGGCAAATTGCTGGGAGGCAGAGGCCAAAGGGTGGGGGCCGGCTGGTGGGCGGGGCTTCGGCAACATTCACTGTATAAGACGCACAGACATTTCCACCCACTTTTGGGGGTGGAAAAAGTGCGTCTTATACTCTGAAAAATATGGTATTTGGCAGAGTGCAGTCTATCCCAGCATCAATCTAGATGTTCTCTTTAATCTGGATCTCAATCCCCAGAATTCTCAATAATGGGCATGGTGGCAAGGGAATTCAAGGAACTGAAGAACTGAAGATGTCTCAGGGACATCTCAGATGGAGTAGGCAGACATGGATTTCTGATGTTACCTAAAAAGTAAGGTACGAAACTGCTAGTATATCATGCCATGGCTTTAAAATTCATTTTTTTGTAATGAGCAACATTTTTACCTGTTCTGTGGACCATCTCCAACTAAATATTCAACAATTCTATCTAATGCTCCCCTCTCTCGAGGAAGAATAGGTCTTGCCAATGGGGGTCCTGGAGGATGAAGGCCTGGAAGACAAAAATAGCTTTCAATCTAACTTCGCTAGAAATAAAAATGATTCAGTCTATATGAGACACACATGCTAGGAAAATGGCTCGAATATATTCTAGAAATTACACTGTATCCCACTATACTGGCCTTTCCAAGAAGAATTGATAATGTTCCAATTTAAGATCTTAAAGAGCAGCTGACAATCCGTGCCAACAATATTAGACTAGATGGACCTACGGTCACTTCCTTGTTGTTAATTATGGGAAACAGCCCCTGGAACAGGAAGAAGCTACATAGAAAGGAGTCGGCTTTAGCTGTGTGAGCAAAACGGAATTCAGAATAGAAAAAAACAGCACCACACTCCAGGCACTGGATTACACATGAGAACTGCAGCCTCCTTTGACCTTGTGTCAGATGAATGCTTTTACTTTGGCATCCATTCCTGTCTAAACAGTACTACACTGGAATCACTGCAGGTAACAATTGCTCACCAATATTATCACAGGAGGTAGTCCAGCAATCATTAACAAGATCTCCATAAGGCTGCAAAGAAGTGCCTCTCCTATCCAGAAGAATGCTGTTTGAATACTCCATTCTCTCCTATTCCAGGGCAAATCTTAATGACAAACTAAAGTAATTTTCTTCTCCTAAGTATTTTATAAATAACTTTGATTTTAACTAATATTAGACTAGTAGCCTTTATATATTCTTATTTCCCTCCCTAGAGTATTTATTATTGTGTTCTACTGTTTTAGTGATTTTAATATGCAGCTCATCTTCTAGTCAGCCTGAAGAACTTGGTTTATTGAGTCAAATAAAACATAATTATTTTTAATATTAACAAACAAGTTCAGCATATTTATAAATCCCTGCTTTCAAATTCCATTTCAGTGTCACACTCCAATGCAGTGATGATTTTAATCTTGGGGATTTTTTTAAATCAGAAAGCCTAGTTCACTGATGAGTGTTTCATTAACGAACACCTTAATATTTAAAGTATAGCTGACTCTCTGGGAAAAAAAAAAAGCAACAATGTACTTAAGTACATTAGATCAGATCAGGATCTGCCAACGCTAGTACTTTCAAAAAAAGAATTCAAGCAACAATTAAGCATAAAAAATGTGTAATATGTTAATTCAGAAAGGAAGAGACTTAATTTCCAATTGTTACCATTACGCTCCACAGAATGGCTCAGCTGTTGAGGATTGGTAAAACATGCTGCGCTCTGATAATCAAATTGTAAGGTCATCAAGAGTGTTCTCAAGCATCTTATTTAGACGGGAAGGATGGCTATTATCCATTCCTTGTAGGAGGAGGTGCTGTTCCCTAAAGGACTGTTGTTTTGGGTACAATCTGCCTTACTACTTGTCCCAAAGGACTACCAGCTCTAGCCTAACACGTACAACATACACATTTTTAAATGGAAGCATAATAGTTTTCAAAATAGAGACTGAGCCAGGATGGTGCACAAGCCTGTGGCAATCATGAGATAGCTGACTGGTCCCCAATGCAGTATCTTTTAGTTTCTTATGTCCTATTATTTTTACAATTTTCCTTTGTAGCTGATGTTTTTAACCTTAGCTGACCATAGTCATTTGACAACTGGGTGGCTAAAATATAAACTGGATAGATGGATGGACCAACCAACCAGATAATATATTTATTTAGAAAATCAAACTATTTAGGGTGACTGTATATGAATGTTTGTCAATGGATTCTGAATGAAAAATACATGGAAATTTGTTGTGCATAAACTTCTTGAAAAGAAACAGGTTTTGAATCAAATATCATGAAAATGTTTAAAAAATTATGTTTAAATTACACAGTTATTTCTTCTTATCAGACAAGCAAAGCAATACTGGTAGACTTTCTTCCATCAGGTTCCTCATGATGTTTTTCATTCAAATCTATGAAGGCACATTCCTTTTCAAGTTGATCTAGCAACAGTGTCAATTCTTGGACAGTGTTGACACTAACAGTGTCAACTGTTAAGACTACAATATGTTTTGGAATTACTTCTTGAGAATTGTGGAAGTATAATATAACGTATTTGGAGAACCTTAAATTAGGAAGTAGCTTGAAGTATTTGCTCCCTGAAGACAAGAATTCTTAAGGCCCAAACTCTGCCAGACTTTACTATCACAAATAGAAAAAAAAATAGGGATATAAACCGCAAATGTTAATTTCTATTATAATTATTAGACAAACTGAATAAGACTCTTATTTTATTTTACACAGATTAATAAGAGTCCAACAATGTCCAATTGCCAACAAAAGGGAATATTTTTCCAAATAAATAGTTTTAGGAGCAGTGAATGAAAACCAAACCAAACCAAACCAAACCAAACCAAACCAAAAACAAATTAGTACTCAAGATTATTATTATGCGCATTTTGGATGCAATCTCAACTGGAACTGCCTATTGCAAAGTAAAGCCTAACTATAATTAGGAAGCCTAAAACAAGAGCTCATGTGCTCCAAGAATCTCTCCAGTTACTTGGCACAGTAACAAACCATCTAAGCACACTTCTTATTCTTCATGCTGATATGGACAACGGTAATTAATATGAACATCAAAAGCAATAATTGTGGGCAGGCTGGCTATTTCTGCAAAGCTTGGCAAACTCTCAACTACCTGCTGGTTATTAATTTTTAGACATATGGAAGCTCTGTAATAATACATGTTAAATTGATTCTCTTCCACAAAGTATAATGTAATGAAAAAATGAATGATCTTTTCTAGTTTAAAGCTAATTAAATGCAGTCATATGGACTTTGACTGCTATTTCTCATAAGATAGGAAATTGTAACTCAAGAAACTTGATTATTTTTATGCTGCTAAGGATGCATTATGAGTTCAGTATTACATACAGTGTTAATGATCAATGAAATTCCTGTACCAATACAATCACCAGGACTGTCATCATGTATGCTACAAAACTGAGTTAACTGAGGGTGTTCATTTCCTAATTGCCAAAAGATATTGTTAAAATTGATCACATTTAACAATTATCATTAACAATGATTACCATTAATGGATATGGGTCAATTAAAAAAAATGGAAGAGTGCATTAATTTTTCTTCCCTCCATTGTTTTAAGTCTTACATCTGTCTGCCAGAGGCACCTGAAGCTACCCATACAAAGTATTCAGAAATTTAGTAGGACATAGTCCCACCCTACTAGAGTAAAGGCAAAAAAGATTCCACACAGCAACATTATCAACAATTCCTTTCCATTTAAGGATTTTTCTTGCCTGCCTCAAATGTACCTTTGGCATACACACACACCCAAATCCATGGAAGATAAGCTGCACCCATTAGAACTGCCAACATGTACAGAATTCTGGAAAGAACCAGTTGCTGGATGCCTCCAAAGTAAAGCATAGGTTAGCTTCTGTCTGTCACAGACAAACATTAAATCGATCCCAGGATCAGTACGTCAAAGCAGAGAAATAGGGAAATCTTCTATCACTTGCTTATGGTAAAGCTTGACTTTTTAATTTCAAATAAAAAAAAATGATTTTATAGTAGGGCAGCAATTGTATTACCACCACCCCACATACACACATACTAATAGCAAAATTAGTACTGAATGCTGTAAAAAAAAAAAAAGAAAGAAACCACTGGGAAATAAGAAGCAAGACTGCCAATGTGCTGGAAGAAACTGCGTGGCTTAGGAAAGAAAGTTCAAAATAATCTTTTTAGAACATACAATTCAGAATATAATTTTATGAACATCTAGAAGTTTTAGCAATGCCAATAAGTATGCCAATGAATCTTCCTCTTGGCAACCTCCCAATTTCACAACCCACTTGAATGTTTAGTTTATGATGAGTCCTGTCACTACAAATGGTCATTCTGCAAGTGGGCTTTCAGGGCAATTGCCATGCACTTTCAAAATTTCAATGTGCCCAAAGGCCCCAAAAGAGGTGAAGAAACCAGGACACAAACTATTCACTGAAAAACAGGGCTTTGCACCAGGTATGATCTGTTCATCAATAGAATCTGGTTAGCTGATGGGGACCCCAGAACATAATAATACTTTGCTATATTTTGCTTATATTTACAGCCACTATTGTCATGTGACAATGGTTGCATGTGTAGCTGTGGTTGCCTCCAAGGAATTCAGAGTCTACATTTAGGATTGATAATGTTTATAGCATTACCTATTTATGTTGTTGCATTAAATTATTGTTGCATTATTAATAATCACTTTCTCTAAATGTATGGTTCAGCTTTTATTAACACAGTTCAGTTAGAAAAGTTAAAATAATTTTATATTGCTGTGAAGTATGTGCCAACCTGTAAGCGACCTGTGAGATTATTGGGGTTGTGAGAGCTGAACCACCACCAAATACAAAAAATATTTTTAAAAGAAATAAAAGTCCCCATTCCAAATCAGCAACAGCCCAAAACAGTATAGAGTAAGCAAATATAAAGTTTCCTCATACATGGCTTCATAATCACTCATCCTGCAAGAGTTCTGCACAGACTTAACTCCTTCCATTTCCCATTACTGCACCAATGCATTCCTGTGGATACGCAGACTTGCGTCTTGCATCTGCTAATTGGCTCCAATAAAATGATTCTTATTTATAGTAAAATCAAACAAAGAATTAACACAATCTAAATACTTCTACAGTGGGGGTTCTTGATGGCAAGAACTTGGTATTCAGATCTTCTCATTTGTCAAGGAGAAATGTTCTTGCATGAAGTGCTTTCAGTTTATTTCTTCCACAGTAGTATCACATTCTGACATTCTATATAAAGAACCAAGAACTCCAGTTTCACTTAACTTCTTTGAATATAGTCAGCTACCATTTAGCTTGACAACATAAATACGCCTAGATGTGGAGCTGAATTTGTGCAATATAGGGGAAGACAGGCTTAGACAATGTCACCTACCGTACAGTAAAGTTAATAACTTTGTCTCCCCGATAATCAAGTGGAAAATCAAGCATACTATATACTGGAGGTAGCTATGTTATATAAACACAGCTTGAAATTAAACAGAGGACTCAAAGTAGGTCATAATTTAAAACAAGACAGGCAAAAAGAATACGAGGTACAGAGTATGTTGAGAGCCAGCCAGCCATCTTGGAAAATAACCTCATCCTTTAATACTTAGACTTTGCTCAGAAGTAGGAAAAGATGGACAAAGGCACCTTGAGAATTAACTAGCATTAAATGCAGGAAGCATATAAACTATGAACCAGATGACAAGATTTCTCTCAGCAGCAGCCCAACTCCATGGAATATCTGAATTATGGGCAACTGCAAACTTCCTTGCTTTCTGAACACAAGTAAAATTGGTGCTACATTTTTGGTATTTAACATGATTTGGGTAATCATCATGGAATAATTTTAAAATACTGTAATGTTTTTGATTTTTTAATTTTATTGTACACTGAATTGTTTTTTGCTACCTACTTCCACAGAGTTTAAGGTAGCCTATAAATGCTGTTGAATAAATGGGAAGTACTCACTGCAAAGTTTTATATGCACATCTGAAAAAAAGATGCATCTACAAAACAGACATTCCAAGTTCAGTTAAAACAAATTGAGAGGTCAAATGTTTCAATAAGATGCTAAGTGATATTAACTCCTGGTTATCAGCTTGTTATTTTAGAAAGTTCTGCTAAGGGGAAAAATCCTCTTCAGTTCCTGAGTATTTTATGCTTTGATCTTTACAGCACTGTATTTTTTGCTTAGAAGAAAAATTTAAATAAATGTCAAAACATGCATTAAAAATATGTCCAGAGCTTTGTATGAAACTGAATGTATTCTGAAAGTGTTTTCTTATGTACCTGATTTATATAAGCCTGGAGCTTGCCTAAAGCAAGAACATAAAAAGGTATGCTATATTGTTGACTACAGAATCCTGCAAAGTTTTATTGCCATTTAAACAAAGAAGCCATAACAGTTAAATGAGCTCAGGCAATAGGCTTCGCTATCATAAGGTGCCAGCTGTAAAGAGTTATGGCTAATTGAATATGGAACTCCTGCTTAATCAGATAACTGCTCTTCTATTTCCCAACAAAATGCTATTTCCATACTGTCTGAAAATGGCCTGTTTTATTGGTAACTAGAGGAAACAATATAAACTGTAAACAACATTAAGTGCTCTGTTTACCCATTCCAGGCATTGAGGAAGTACGGGACCCAGGATGTCGCGGTAACGTATTTGGCGGTGAGGCTGATGACAGAGTTCTCTCCGGAGGTCCCCCGGGTGCTGAAATATCTCTTGGCAAGCCAGAAGGTGGTGATGGCACTAGACCCATAGCTTTTGGAGATCCCTGTTTTGATGTAACTGGGCCAGGCGGAGGCACATTTTCTCGCACTGGGGTCCGATGGCGAAGTTCTGACAGAACATTCACATACTTAATTTAGAGAACAGCATTCCAAGTGATTCAAGAATGGGCAACATATTTGAATTAGCAAAAGCAGAAGGAAGAAAGTTGCGCTCCAAAAGTAGCAGAAGAGTGCACTAAAATTAGCAGATCAATCTATTCTTGCACTTAATCCTACCACTGTAGAAGAGGGTCTCACCTGAACAACGATGAAGCAATGATGTATATCTTGGCGTTTTTGAATAAGTGTACAGATGACATAACCTATATTTAAATGCAAATCTCTTATATTCAAGTATGAATCAAATGATCATTGGGCCACTAGATAATTATTCAAACATTATCACCCATCTATTCTACCAAACACAATTAAATTCTCCTGTGGTTATCAGACTTAATTAGTGCAGAAATAAACAAGTTTCTCCAGAAACTACAGAAAATATTTGGTTATTTTTCTGAGTAGATAATGGAACAGTGAGGTGCTGTGGTTAGATTTTTGTGAGAGCTGAACAGCAACTTCAAGTCCATGCAAAAAAAAAAAAAGATCAGATACCTACTTAGTAATGAGTTGTGCGTTATCATGCCTCTTTTTCAAAGGGAAGGGGAGGCTTGTTAAATCATCCTTAATACATAAAACTGCCTTTGGCTCTGCAGGAATTTGCCATAGATAATGAGTTCCGAAGTAGGTGTTAAAGTACTGTCAACATGATGCTCTACTCTGACCTTGTCATTTTGTTGGTATGACTGAGAATCAGATAGGAGTCAGCCAATTGAATCAAAACCAGACCAAAGTGATAGTTCAGCAGACTCCAACTTGAATACAGTATGTGCATTTGTTACTGATGAAGTATTAAGTCATACAGAATTACAACCATGGGAATATATACAAGTTGAGCTACAATTGCCCTTCCAGCAAAGCTGCAATGAGTAGCTCTGAATTCAGTATCATTATTTATGGCAGGGACCATCTCCAAACAAAATGTTCCTAGTGTAGATAAGAACAGCATTAGCACCCAAAGTTCCAGGAATTTATGTGATTTCTGTATCATTTGAGACACAATTCAAATTCTGCCTTTAATTATTCTACTTCAGGCCAACTTATTTTCAAAATTCTGCATCCTATTTAGAGCTCTTTAAGAAAACTATCCACGTATATGTTCAAATGACTAGAGGAAAAGGCATGATAAAAATATTTTCTCTATGGCTTCAAAATACAACTTCAGCTTTGTCTTATTTCTTTGCTGGACGTATACAAATATTTTTTTTAATATTGTTTCACTGCTGAAAAAACAGGAGGGGCCTTCGTATTTATGTATAACAATTTCTCTTCTGAATTTTGTCAAGTCTATGGACTTGTGGGAGGAAAAAATGGCTAATGGAAAAAAGGTTTTAAGTCATTTTATTTGCAGCCAAAGGGTTTGCTGTTTATTTATTTATTTATTTATTTAATTTATATACCGAGGTTCCTGGAGTCTGTCCCTCTGGGATCTAGGGTTAAGCGAGATAGAAAAACCTACATACATCCTTGGATATTTGTGTCCACCAACTTCATGGGTTCATCATGCCTATCGGAGAAAGGGAGGAATCTTCTGCTTTTTTTAGCCATGCTCCCCTTTACTCATCCACTCCTGCTCTAATTCTTGTTTAGGAACAGATCCTATTCATGACGGAGCAATGTTTCAAATTATTCAAAACCTCTTGGAATAAACATTACATTGTGTAAATACAATTTTCCTCCTGAGAAGCAGCAGTTTTGTAGAGCTATTACCTTGGCCAGGTCTTGGAACTGCAGATGCTCCAGCAGATGGCGGCTCAACATCCTGTCAATTATAATAATATTATAAAGTGTTTTTCTCTATGGTGCATTTTCTAGAAAATTAGTACAGAGATCAGACCCTACCTTTGCCTTCTTGGCTTCTGGATCAAATCGTTCAAGGATTAATTTAGCAGCCTTATATGTTTCTTTTTCCATCACTTCTTCAAGCTGAAAATAAAATTCAGTTCTATTAGTCAAGATAGGCCTCTTTAGATTTTACATGTCACTGTATTTCTTTTAGTGCATAAATTAAGAGTACAACAAAATAACATTTGTTAGCGGAATAAACTGTTCTGCTTCTCCTTCTTTCAAAATCTCATCCATAAAACTTGGGGAAACCTCCCAGAATAGGTGAGAGAGCGCATTAAGATGAATGCAGGGCAGTGGGAGCAGTGAGAAGTCCGACAGTTCCAGTCACAGATTTGACCCAGAGAAATCCTGGAATACATGCAATTACAGACATGCAGATATGCACTTGTCTGCACTCAGCTGAAACAAAATCTAGCTTCAAAAAGAATTTCTAACCTCTAGTTGTATTCAACAGCTTTATTGCAAGGAAACACCAAATATTGCTAATTGTTTACATATAATGAGGAGAATAATTACATGCACCAACTTCAATAATAGAATGTGCAAAAATCTATCAGCTATCATTATTGGAAGTTATTAGACATGACAAGCAAATGACAGGCAATTCCTCAGATTTATTTCCTCATAGCACTTAATGCTATTAATTTAAAGGAGGTCGTTAGCCAAGTGCTTTACAGAATAAAGTCTCTCTGCCAATTAACTGCTGTCAGCATTGATTTTAGATTATTTATTAGCAGAAGCAATTAGCTTGCTGCAAATGCCATGAAAACTCACTAACTGGGAGAACAGCCATGGAATTTGCTCAAATGACTTTAAAGGCTAAAGCTTCAGCCTTTACGGCTAGATTCAAACTGCCTTTCAGGAAAAAAAATAGAACATGTTAAAAATTTAAATAAAAAATTTACAGCGTACTATGCATACTTTAGGGAATGTAATTAAAGCACTTCATTATTACAGCATTTTATTTACAATGCACTCAAGCAGCTTTATGGCTAATACATGGGCTTAATTAAAAAAGTAATCACTAGTAAAATATCATTTTAGCAGTTAATAGAAGAAGTTTAACTATGAATATTTGTGTTCTAAAATTATGACAGATGACTAATATATACAAGGAATGTGAAGCATTTTACAGTACGTTTTGATGGCTCCCCTCTCTTCAGGTTCTTCTTACTGTTAAAATTTATTTCCCCTTTATACATCCAGTGGTTTTTCCTCTCCCACTCAAATAAGCTATTATTTTATGTTCATTGCTGCATCAAAATTATTCTATGTAAACACTGATCAAACTATTTCTTTATGGTCTCTAGAAGGATGACTGGAAAGATGCAGATTTAAAAAGATACTATACTGGATACTCTTTGGCAAGTCTCCTATCAAAACAAGCACTCTCCAGATGCATTAGCCTAGCATTCCCAAACAGTATGCTTTAAAGCAATATTAGCAACTTAATATTTCTGGAAGGCGCGAGAGAGGGAAAGGTTGCCCTATATTACCTTATTACACTATTTAAATGTAAACAGTATGTATGGTTTAGTATTCCAAAGGAGGAATCAAGGATTTATTTAGCAAATAATATATGCTGCTAACTTTGAAAGAAATAAGGAAAAAATTATCTACATTATTAAGACCAACCAATTTACAGAAGAAGGCTATAGATGCCAGAATTCCCCAAACGGTAATTGAAAACCAAAAATTTGATTTAAATCCTTCCAGTATCTAAAATTCTGCAACAAGGCAAATTACTACATCTAGACAACATAACTGGTTATCTGATTATTCTTTTACTAGTTCTTGCTTCAACACGATAGCCATGAATTCTGACATGATTAGAAATTAAAAATCAAAGTGCAAATTATTAGCATGCAATATTTCATTTTAAGCTTATATATTTGCAAAAAAAATGGGGGCAATTTTGAGCACTATAAAATATCTGCAGCATTCCTGGCAGCCCATTTTGCACTCAAAATTAGGGCATTTCATGAAATATTGGGCTCAAAACATTTTGAAATGAAAGTTTATAAAACCTCTGTTTGCTAGGATCACAAATTTGTTATATAATAAAGAAAGCTTCAGAGTAAGAACTCCAGATTTTTAGGTCTTGAAAATATTTTAAATTAACATACCCAGTTACCTAAACACCCAAGAAGCCAACTCAGCTAACATGGCTCCCAACTGTAACTGTGAATAATGGGAATTACTATACAAACCATCTGGAGTTTGGGAAGGTTATTTTGGAATAATGTCAGTTTAATAGATACGGATGAGTTGCAGTTAAGTTTTAGACAAGGATTCTACTTCTTTCTCATACTTCAGCTGTTTTATCTTTTTCCCTGATTAAATCATTCCCCAAGCATCTCTTTTTCAGTTATTACTACTAAATGTACTTCTATACCGTTTCTGAATTTTCCAAATCTCAAAGTGATTCTCAATGAATAATTAAAATACAGAAGGCAAACTGTAGACTGGAACTTCATAAAAATAACATTAATTTTAAAAAATACGAATACAAATATAAACAAAAAACATTCAATGCTTAAAGGTTTGGTGAAGAATTAGATATAACTATATTTGTCACCCCACTAAGCATCTCAAAATCAGAACAAACTCTTAAATTATAATCAACCAACAGTAGGTTGGATCTTGAACGTTTGCCAACAGAAGCGCTATTTCTATTCACAGAATAGAATGAGGCTCTTCACTAGGTAAGTTCTGTCAATTTCTCTTTTTCCTGTCAACCCCTGAAGCGTATTTTTAACTTTCTATTTTCCATTTCTTTCAATGAAATGGAATTACACTGAGTGCAAGAATGGATTTTATCTTCGGAAAAAATACAACTTCCTATATGGACACATTTTTAAAAATCTGGCATTATGGTGAACATGAATTGCCAAAGATATAGCTGGCCTTATTAGCTTTGATGGCATCAAACATATGTGGGGGTAGGAGAAAGCAGAAAAGGATTCGAGGCATACCTCAAGATAAGCACTGGACAGCTATTGCATGCAACCTGGTTCTGGTCTGCAACTCTTGGCCAACGCCAGAGTGTAACATTTATTTACAGAAAGGAACACATTGCTCAAGTTAGCTAGTATGTGCAAGTGTTTCTTGGAAGTCAAATCCTACAGTACATAAGAAAGGTCATACAAAATTCATTGGCTCACATACTGTTATTTTCCTTGACCTTTTAACATAGGTTTTATTCTTATAAGTTACTGAGAATGTTTCCACAAAACATTTTTGCCCTTTCAAAACCCCTTATCAAAGGCTATACTAACTGTTTCTCTAATCCTCTTAAAAGGCCATACAATCAGAAGTCACAAATAGAAAGTGACACCTATATTTATCTAACCATCAAATTTCTTAAGGCTTCTCAAAGTATTTGAGAGGTATTATGGAAACAGATAATCTGGGCAGAAGCTTATTTATCCGCTTTTTGTTTCTTTTATTTTTCTGCATACTCCCCCAAATGTATTTGTAGTGTCTTTTGCAATCACTTTGTTGTACCCAATTAAAAAATGCATGTGAAAAGATTTGCACATCCTTACATAAGGCCTTGGATATTGTCACAACTATGACAAAAAAGGTCGTAAAATGGGACAAAATTTACTTAACTGTCTTGCTTAGCAACATACATTTTGGATTCAATTGTGATCATAAGTCAAGGACTACGTGTACTAGCAGATATGTCTCTAGTAATTTCTTGAAGCCAACATTCTTACAATGATATAGATTCTACAACTGTAGATGTTTTAAGATTTTAATCTTGCAAATCTTTAATCTTACAAAGCTCATTTATATTAAAAAGCTACTAGATGTTTTTTTAAAGGTGCTGGTCATAAATTTTCAAAAATAAGAAGGAAAATTTATTATTTTAAATATAAGGCTGGGCCAACAAGACAACAGATAAATATTTGTAGGCTACTGAAACCAGAAAGCTGTAATGTGTAATCTACTATGTCTAAAATTCTCTCAAGTAAACTGCTAGGAGAGATGAAAGACGTCTATGCCAAAACCACCAAAGTCAAACAGTAGAGTTAAAGAGTAAGTAAGCAGAAAGAAAAAGAAAAGGGGGGGAAACTGGATAAAGGGGCTGAGTTAAGAAATGGGGAAAGAGAAATTAGAAATACTACATTAAAAAAGCTGGGGATTATAAGATTACAAAGATATTTAAAGTGGTAAATAACATATAAAAATTATTTACTGGATATACAAAAAAACTGGCTTTAAAAATTAATGGGGAAATGCAAATGATAAACCAATAGAATGATCTGGGTCTTTTCATTGAATTTACAAAAGAAACTTAATAGCCTGAAAGAAGCCTATGCAATGGCACAAAAAAGAATTGAAGAGAAATCAATTCCTATAACAATATTCAAATGAACTAAAGATTAATATTTTCGGAAGTAAATCAAAGGAATATAAAATTGGTTTTTAAGGTTAAAATAAGACATTTTAATGAAATTCTGATAACCTTTTACAGACTTTTTGCTGACACTAGAACTGAAAAGTTGATGTCTTATGGATTTGCTTAAAGGGATGCATTATCGGAAGAAGTTATCTACAACCTTATAGGTGAAGAGTTAACAGATTTATACTTCTGGTGATGAAGACTGGAAGTCACCTCTTCATATATTTATTTTCTTTTTATTTCATTTTTTGTTTTCTTTCTCTTTAGGGTTTTTTTGCACTTCTTACTCTTGTCAGTCAACAAGAGTGCTAATTTACTTCAGTTGGGAACTGAGGATAGGGCAGCATAAGGAAACAACAATCAACAACTTAATAACTGGCCATCAACCCCCCAATTAACAGCTAAAAGCCAGGCACAACCAGGCTCCACATAAATACTTTGCATAGAACAGCCCAGTGCATCCATTTTGGAGAGAGACTGTTCCCTGAAGATGGGCTCCAGCAGGAGTGAGGAAGACTAAACCTCTAATCCCAGTGACTGATTCAGATTAGATCCTGCAACATTATCCTTGGACATGTATATTTGCCATCATTTGCAACATTCTTTTTTCTTAATTTACTTTGTATGAGATTACATTACTGAAATTATTTTTGTAATAAAAATGATATATAATTTAAAAAGGAAAAGTAATAGATAACAAACCGGGGCAAAGCACAGGAAACAGCAGAAGGTAGAGGAAAATGTGAAATCAGAATTGACACAAGAGGATGTAAAAACAGAAAGTGCACAACAAATTATAAATGAAGAAAATCATGGTTACTTTTAAAGATACTAATTATTAACTCATTAGCAACTTGAGTTTTATATCTGCTAATTAAAAGATATGCATCTGGCTATGTCAAGTGAGGAATTACACAAAAATACGTTATTGGGTACTATATTCACTCTTCAAGCTCACACCAATCTCACACATTTAAAAGTATTCAGGGGTTTGCAGTAAATCATTTGCATGCATCTCTGACATATATTGGGGACTTGCTATGGTAATAGTACCTAAGATGGTGCAATGGCTCAGCAGTTAAGACCTGGGCTTCTTGTCTGGAAAAGCGACAGCCCAGGTTCAAGACTCGAGCAGTGCACAACAGGGTGAACTCCTGTCCTCACCCTAGCTTCTGCCAATCTAAAAGTTCAAAGCATACAAATGCAAGTAAATAAATAGGGATCACTTCAGTCAGTGGTGGGCTGCTGCATGGTCAGAGAGGGTCAGGTGAATCTCTAGCTGTGATCACTGGCTGGGCCTACCCACCCTCCCTTGCACTATGCTTTCCATAAATAACTAACTTTTCCCCCGCCCCTGCTGTCCAGGTGAGTTCCGCGCCGCCCCTGCTGTACTCACCGGAGCTGCCTGAGTTGATTAGCTGCCAGTTTGAAGCTGCCTTTCAGTCCCAAAGTGCGTGCTCACGACCAGTGAACCGCTTGTCAATGTAAGTACAGCCCACTTCTGACTTCAGTGGGAAGGTAACAGTACTCTGTGATGTCATGCTGGCCACATGACAGAGGAAACATCTTCAGACAGTGCTGATTCAATGACCCTTGATATGGAGATGAGCACTGCCCCCATATATGGCAACAACTAGTGAAGTAAAATCTGCAGGGACTCCTAATATTAACCCTAACTCTTCCCTAATAGTAGTTAATGTCCAAGTCAATAGAATATATATTAAGTGACAATTTTACAGTTTTATTACTGTCTTCTTAAGGTAGGGATGGATAAACCCCCCTCTCTCCAGGAAGCAATGGGAAGGGCAAGAGTTATCCAAGAAAGCTGCAGCACTCATTTTTTTCAGACACTTGTCTACAATTTTGAGTCTATTAGCTAGAAATAATAAAAAACAATGGGTTAAGTGCTGGCTATTGCTATATCTTCCCACCTTACTTCAACACTGAAATTCAAGTTAAGGTGGAGTTAAGGCTGATCCCAGTTACTTTATCCACAAGGAATGCTACAGATTGCTCATACCAATTCATTAGCTGCTCTGTCATCCCCTTTCTCACTTCCTCTTAGAATAGATGCCTCGGTATGAAAAAGCAATGCAAACTTACTTCACAAACATATACAGTGAAATCTATGAAGTATGCATTCTTAGCTGTATCCACACTATGGGATGTTGCTCCAAATGTGTTTTATTTCATGTTCAATTCAATTCACTCTGAATTTACCGCTATTTACACTCAAGCTGTTGCTCCTTCTGGTTCACTCTGCTCAAATTCTCCATTAAATGGAACAACAGAACTGGCTAAACAGTTGCCACTCTCCTCCCTATCCACCAAACCTACTCTATTGCACTTGGAAGACAGACCTGGAAGAGATGAACTCCCTGTTCTTTTTCTCTGCCAGGCCTATGACACAAGAGGCTGACATTTTTATCTTAGACTAAATTCTGGATGATAATGATCTAATTGGCAACAATAAGTGCAATTTAGTCTTTATCTCACGGTTTTATAACAACTTATAAAACGTAAGAGTTTATTATTCTATTTTTGTGTCCACATCTGCTTGACTATAACCAACATTAACCACTTCTGAAGGCAAGATTAATACAAAATACAAATGCAAAATATAAATAATACAAAAGCTACTAATACAAAAATGATTTGCTGAATACATTAGAAAAATGCTGGTATATTTCTATAACTTTTTATTAATTTAAATAAACATTGAAGAATTAAGAATAGCTCCAGATCAAAACTTTATGCTCACATAAATATGTTACAATTGATGTAGGAGATGACCAGGCTGACACCAAGGGAGGGGTCAAATGCATCATCAGTCATGAGTCTTTTCATGCCCACAAGAGATCTAAGTCCAGCCCACCTTGAATTCCTTTCTATTCTTAACTCCTGCTAATTTCCCTTGGCCGTTAGTAGTTCAGATTAATGTAGAGAGCTTATGCTTACAATAATCTTTATACACATTTGAACTGCCTGGATCTCCCAATTTCCCTAGCGCTTGACAACTGACTTGTCACTGACACAACTTTCAATGGAGACAAATAATCAGATAAAGAAATCTTATTAAAATATATTGATTGTAACAAATATTGAATAATCACAAATACATAAACAGTATAGTCTGTACCCCACCACTCCAATCCTGTTGCTAAATGCCCAACAAAATATATTGTAGATTAGATGAGTTTTTTCTCCCTCCATGTAGGCGACAATAACAGCTTAATCAGTTGAACATATTAACTGTATTTCACATATCCTATAAGAATATCTGCAACCAAGTGAATGTTATATAAAACACAGAGATAAGATTTCAAGAAACATTTATATAAAGACTTACTATTTTTTTCTTCTGGGATTTTAAATCTTCTAAGGCTTCATCTAGAAAATAATATATACAATATTATTTTAATACTAATGGGACAAGAATATCCACACCTATAATAAAGAAAATATTGAATACAAAAAATATTTTCTTCACACCCTAATCAGGTTAAAGTTCTAATGGAGTATTACCCATTCTCTTCTGGCTAACTGATGTGATATTTAATAAGACACATCATTATTCATAATCAGCAGCTTATCAATTTTGCTGCAAGTGAATATGGTAATGTTGAGTTTTTATGCAATGCTGTATCAAGTAAACTATTATTAAAAGTAATATTGTTTTCACATGTCATAATATCTTTATAACCAAGGTAAGAAATTGAAGTTGATACGAAGTCATAGAAATATTATAGACTGGGAAAAGAACATGAGCTTAAGTTTAAATAAAAATATAGTTTTAAAATATTAAAAAGCAATCCCAGAATTAAGCAGCTACCCAATGCTGTACAACATTAATAAGCCCATTTCATTTAAGAATTAAACATTCATCAAGAATTCTAATGCAAGAGAAGCAGCAGTATAACAAATTGCATAATAATATTGTAATATTTTAACCTTTCTGGAAAAAAATAAAAAATAACTTTAAATGTCTGAAGTATTTTGTGAAATCCCTGCAACAAAAATGTTTTTGTTCCAAAAACATTTGTTTTTGGAACAATTCAGTTATAGTTCAGTATTTTTTCCAATTGCTTTGGAAACAGTTGTTTCCAAAGCAATTGGAAAAAATACTGAAGTATAACAGAGTTCTAATAGAGATGGCCAAAGAACATCACTGGGCCTCTTCAAAGCTAATGTCAAGATAAACTAAGAACTGAACTGAGAGGCTTAATGCATGCAAGGTTTATGCCAAGGGCACCTACGTAATTTCAAATTCTAGAATAAACAGCTGTTACAATCTATTCAAATGCAGTGGACTGGTTACAAAGAAAGAATGCTAGTGTAACTTAATTATTTACATGCTAAATGAAGTTGGAAGGGTAGTTTCACATCACCCGTTAAACAAGAAGTTCAAGAAATGGGATTGAGTAAACCATGAGCTTACAAAAGTACTGCAAAGATTCTTCTGCATCCTGTTTTGGGCTCCGTTGAAAAGAGTTGTTCTATACTTAAATTTCAATTATTGATTAGCTGAACTGTACAAATACCACAACTTCCTTTTTCCCCAAACCACAACAGATTCCAGTTTTAGTTTTAAACCACCAGAATTAAGAACACATTGTAAGAACTTAAATAACATGCTGAATTCCTTTCAGATTAAACTCTTTTTTATAATAAGATTACTCCTGCCAACGTCTTAAAATATTTGCCTGCAAAAAACTCAGCCAACAATAATTCCACTCTCTTTAAATGAGCAAGAAAGAATACACACACCAACTTGAAATCAATGCCTCAGACTCATTTCTCAGTGGAAACAATTTCAAATTATGCTTAAAAGAACATTTTTGGTGCTATAGTAAAACTCCTGTTTTGGAGTATATTTTTTATATTCCCTATGCTCACCTAGTTTGGCTGAAGGGATTGTTGCATAAATTGTTTAATACGTACATCAACTGGAAGTTTTTAAGCATCACCTGTATTAGATCTAAATACCTCAAAAATGTATACTACGAAGAAAACAAAGATTTCAAAAGATTTTCTTTGGAAAAATGAATCATATTCAAGAGTAACATGTATAATACGTTTTCAAATTGTGGCAACTGCTTGAACAAGCCCCTGCAATTTTCTTGGCCAGATTTCAGGATTTTCAGATTTTGCCATTTCCTATTTGTTAGAGCTAAGAGAGAATCACCCAGCTGGATTTGTGTGCAAACCTGGACTAGAACTCACAGTCTCCCACTTTCTAGCTGGATACGTTAAGAACAAACCACACTGGCTCTCTGACATATATAATGCCACACTAAAAAGAACTGTATCTTCAACAGAAAACCCAAATCAATCATGGGTATGCCCAAATGGTTTCTGTAGCCTAAGAGTCATTTACAAGTCAGACTGTTCTATAAACAATTCATTTGAATATGTTTTAATAACAAGTTTTAAAAGTTCCTTTAGGTATCCTTTAAATATTTAGTACTTTATTTCAACTTGCTGTAAGTTTATCTAAGAGCAGATAACCTGTTGACAACAGCCTATCAGGTACATGCAGCTATCAGTGCTTATTATATGTTAAACTGCTTGGGGATACCAAATCACCCCATTAAAAACAATGCTAGAAAACAAAATCACCCTGGCCATCTTTACGATGTCATGACATTCATACTCTGCTCCCTATGCTAGCCTGTACCAACAATAGTAAGTAATAGTAAAGATAATGTAATAGTAAGAATAGCTGTGTTGCACATAAAATTTGATCTTCAAAAGATGCTTCACACAGACACGGCTTTTCCTGTAGATCCAGGGAAAAGGCATAGTTGCTTTAAGATGCTACAGATCTGTGCTACATATCTGTTTCTGCTTTCTCCAAAGCATTTTTGGCAATCAGATCTGAGGGACTAGTAAAATAAAGTGCAGCCACTCCTATGTTTGAAGTTTACATTATGGCTTGTCAAGAGGTTAGTCCCTTCACATTATGTTAACTCTGATCAATCCCCTTTCTTCTCCACAGTCTGCTAATTGCAGTCAAAAAACTAATAATAATAAGTGCTGTTAACTTCAAGGGGACCGAGTTTTTTGTTTTGGGTTTTTTTTGGGGGGGGCGGGAGGAGAGAGACTGTCTGATAATATGCTCCTTTGCTATGGAGCTTATTTGGTCTCACACTGAATGTTGAAAGCAAACGAAAATATATACAAATAAGCATCAGAATGAAAATGGTTGTCCTGTTTATGAACAACTGTGCTCTCCTGATGATTGAACTGCATGGTTCTAATTGTTTTAATGTTTTGTATCATTTGTATGATTGTTTTATTTTGTGGTTTTTGATACTGTTTATATTTTAATTGTAAGCCTCCCTGGGTCACAAATATGAGAATACTGTTCAAGAGTAGCCCTATGTAGAGAGCATTGTGGTAATCCAAACAAGAAATGGCCAGACTGAACTCTGATCTCATGATCCAGAAAAGAGCACATATTATGAAAATCAAAAAAAAATGTATGAAAAAAAAGATATTAGTAACTGTTGTGCAGGAAAATAAAAATAATGTGCATTTGATTGCCTATATTTCATGTTCCTCAACAAATGGGCAATGGAGGATCATATGTAGTAGTAAATAATAAGGTTGAATAGATTTAAAACACCTTGGTAAATCCTCTCACATATTCCAAAAGATAAGCAAGTGTTCCATGCTAGGATACTTCCATGAAAAACACCAGGATTGCAGGCTGGTGTTATAAAGAATTCTGACTCGATACCAAACAAATGTACAAGTTTTCATTTGGATATACAGGATCTCACAAATAAAGCAGAATTCTTCTATTTTTAATAACACTATATTTGTTATTAATATAAGAATAAAACCCCAATTACCTTGAAAAAAATAATTGTATTAATTAATTTTGCTCTTAATTTTAGAATTAATATAATTCATTTTATGACTGAATGTTTAACACGCAGGTAGCTTTATTACATTCAGTGTCTCATACTCTATACTGATTGCTCATTAATTCTAACTTAAGTTTGTGAGTAAAGAAAAGTTTGATATTTAAGATGCTTAGTGCTATATACATTTTATACATTTTGCAGAACAAAATAATAGCATAGACCATGCAAGAATATGAAAATAGCATATTCTATAGCTGTTTGTACCTTTTCCCCAGGATCAATAGGCTGTGTTATGCCATATTTAAATACACACACACAGAAATACACATGCGCGTGTGCACATTCTATACACAGAAATTTGCACTATATGGCCTAAAAAACTCAAAATGAAGCAGGAGAATAACTTAACAATTTCTGCCACTCTAATGATTTTTCATTGCTAAGTCTTCAAACAACCAAAACAATGCCAAAACATGGACATCAACAGCTGGAGTTAAGATAAATTATATGGTAGGGGAAGGTAGAAGGACTTAGTTATAACAGCAAAGACATGGATATATGTATGTATGTATGTATGTATGTATGTATGTATGTATGTATGTATGTATGTATGTATGTATGGTAGGGAAGGTAGAAGGACTTAGTTATAACAGCAAAGCCATGGCCAGGAACTGATTGTGAAACAGATCACAAATTACTCATGGGCAATTTCCAAGGTAAGCTAAAGCAGAAGAAATAAACCAACCATTTCCGATGAAATGATCTTGAGCATATACCCAGCATGTTCAAGGAGAACATCAACAATCACTTTGAAGTTCAAACCCCATTCATCAGGAACCAGAGCAACTCTGGAATGAATTTAAAGAAGTCATGAAAAATGAATGTGAAAAGTGATTGCCAAAAAAAATTTTTTTAAAAAAAGAAGACACACTGGATATCAGAACAAACAGTAGAAATTGCCAAGAAAAAGTGAAGCCAAAGATTTCAGGAAGGAACTTAACAAATAATTTCAAAAAACCTTTAGAAGAGACAAGCAACAGTATTACAATAATATCTGTAAAGGCAGTGAAGATGGAAAGAGACGTGAAAAACAAGAAAAGTTTTCTAAAAGTTCTCTAAATTTCAAAGATAGTAATGGGGAATGCTGAAATTGTCTACAATAGAAATCTCAAAATCAAAGACATCTGTTCACAAAACCAAATCAGCCTTCCAGTCATTACCAAATTGGAAGGTTAAAAGAACTGAGGTAGCATCTATAGAAATATGGCAAACAACAGAAGAATCAATAAAAGTTGAAACCAAACTATGACAACAAATCTGGAGAACAATACAGTGGCCAACCAACTGAACGAAATCAATCTTCCAATAGTAAAGAAAAGAAACTTAACAAAATAGCAAACTATCATATAATATCTTAATTTCAGATACTAGCAAAATAACGAATAGGATTATTCAAAGTATATTGGAGCTCAACAAGGAAAGAGAGATGCCAGATATTCAAACTGGTTTTTGAAAAAGTTGAGGAGCATGAGACATTATTGCTGATGCATGCTGGATAATTGACAAAGCCAAAGAATATTCAAAAGAGGTCAACATATGCTTCATTAATTATAAAAGTCTTTGTGTCAAGTTATGGAATTTGCTTAGAAAAATGGAAACCCTAGAACATCTCATTGTTCATGCAAAATCTATATATGGATCAGGAAACCATAATCCAGAATACAGCAAAACAGAGTAGCTTCAGGCTGGCAAAGGAGTGAAACAAGACCGTATATTCTTCCATTATTTATTTAACTTTATAGTGGAGCAGAGATACTGGAGAGAAAGGGATTTCAAGAGAGTAATTTGCTCTTCCACGCATCAAAAGCAATGAGTTCACAACAGCAGTGGGAAAGGATCAGGTAAAGGAGATATTTCCTACAAAAATTGCTTGCTTTTTTTCCTCCCTCAACTCCCCAGAGCAAAGAGATGGGAGAGGAAGAGATTTCAAGAGAATAAGCTGTTTGTGTAGCATGCCCATTGCTTCCAGCCCCAGACAGTTGGCACAACTGCATTGCTTTTGATGTGGACAAGATAGTAAGCAGGCACTTGAGCATTCCAAAGAGTGGGATAGTGGTTATGGGGAAAACAAAGGCTGAAGGTATTTGAGTAGTCTTGTCTCTTTCCAGCCAGAAAGGATAATCATAGTCACATGGTTTTCCACTTAGCAACCATTAGGGCAGATTTATTGATCTCAATTAGGGTCATTAAGTGTGGACTACCTGTATACAATGTCACTCTATTAATACCATGTTTATTCTTACATGATCTAGAAAAAAAAAGAAAAATAAGATACTCACTATTTCTTTCTGTTCTTTTTGAAAAAAAGAAGAGGAGGAGTGTTCTTATAGACCAAACACTAAAGAGAAGAGAAAAGTTAGAGAGCAAATGAGAGAAAGAACATCCAGCATTAAAATCTAGATAATAGCAAACTGAACATTGTCACTGTTTGTAAGAATGTAAGTATTCTCAGTAATGCTTTATAACTAATCCCAATTTTAATAAAACTAATGCCAAGAAAGTCATGTGCTTAGGTAACCACCTCATTTCACGTTATAAGTTCACTGAATGGACTTGTTTCAAACAAGGTCATTAAGACAGCAAAATTTGTTATTGCAGACTGTGAATTGGAAGGCAAAAACCAATTGCTCATCCATTCCTTATCATAATAAAATTGCATCCAATTAAGGTGCTCTATGGAAGGAAGATATCCTGCCTCAGACTTTGGGACTCTGTTGCATTTATATTTGGCTTTATTGAAACTCCATCACTATATGTCAAATAAAACCAGAATTTACGACAAGTAGAAAATAATACAGTTTCTGTATTTCTTCCTCTTTTACAGAAACATTTATACAAACAAGATACATTTCTGTACTACAGAAATTTCTGTATTTCAAACATGCAGTTACAAACTTTTGTTTACGGTGAACCAAATAGCAAGCTCTTTAGTATGAGTAACACTGGTTCACCCTCGTGCTGTATTTGAAATTATGAACAAGGTGGCAACGTTGAACAGCTTTCAATACATTGTCAGAAAATGTAATACTTCATTTTAGCCATCTCATAATACAGACTGATTAACAGGAAACAGAAAAATCATAGTAAGCTTTTCAGAATCAACACTTTTCCAAATCATTTCAGTTGTCCACCTTCGGATGGTAGAAATATAGATAATTAATTAGATTTCCTGCAATCTTGCAGCCATTTGAACTTTTCAGCTCAGATATTGTCTCTCCAGAAGTGTGCAATTTCCAGAACATGTAGCATCAGAAAATGTTCTGGAATTTTTTTTCTATGTAAATAGATATACTTCTAGTATCCACTGTCCACACTCTGTACTTATCTGAAGTGAAAAGAATTAAATCCAGCCTATATTATGGGGCTTAAACAGTACAATCAAAGTAACTGTAAGGTTCTGCAGAAAAAAAAATGTTTTTATTGGAATGTAGGAAATGGTATTCAACAATAAAGAAGAAAATATAATACAATCATAGTACACCTTTTCTAAAACGTTTTAAAATGTTTTTTAACATTTTTGCCATACTAAATAAATAATAAATAAATCTAAAATGTTTAATAAAAATACTTTGAAAAATGACATAATTTTGAAACTCTCAAACTTTTTTTTCTGAAGTGGGAAATTTTCAGACCCTGAGTAGCCCCAATTTTAATCTATAATTTGAAAACCCTTTTTGCCTGTTTGCAATACATATTTACATATTAAATATATGAATATAAATATAAATATTTCTAATAGCTCTATATATATTTTTCATTTATGTTTGGCTATTCTATATATGTTTCGTATTTAAAAGAAGCTAAGCTGAACATTTTAGATATAAATAGCAAAATTACTGAAAATGCCTTCATTATCTTACTTTCAAAACTAATTTAAATGCATGCATTAAGCTAGGCAGCAAACATATTCCTGAAAGCCAGCAAAGTTTGACAGCATTGGTAATATTATCAGACCTTTGGAGAGTAGCCCAAGGCAGCATTTTTCTAGGAACTGCAGGCCAAGAAAGGCAGGCACTATTTACTTTGCTTAAGACTCTAGAATTAGCACCAGATCAAACTACATATTCCACATAGATTCACATTTTGACTGGAAGAAAAAACAAATTGTCAACAGCTAGCCATTCCTAGCAGGGGAAAAACAACTGAGACCAATTCTATTTGATCTTGCAAAGTAGGTAACCTACTACCACAGAAACAAGAAGAAACAAAGGAGTAGCATTTGGGGGTTTTCCTTTCCAGAGGCTTTTTTTTAAATTATCCTTCTCATAAACCAGTGAGAGAAAACTGATCTGTATTCTATCCAATTACTGCTACTGCTATAAGAAAATGTCAAGAGCAGGCAGGTGAGCAAGTAGATTAGAAGATAAGAGAAAATGAAGCTCTAAGAAGTCCCTAACCATCCTTGATTGAGAGTAAGTGTTCGTGGGTCTAATTATTCCAAGGGTTCCTATAACCCATGAGTCATCTATGATTTCACTGACCTCATGCATTCCTGAGTGTTTCTCGTGTAGTAATGCACAGTTGTGATTGCCATAAATACAATCAGTATATTTCTGTGTCACAGACTCCGAAGTGTTTCAGGAGTCACCAAACATTAGTCTAGGGCATAGGTGACCAAACGTTTGGTTTGCCTGGGCTACACTGGATGAACAGGAATTGTCTTAGGCTGCATATACAATATGTAACACAGTTAATCTATATGTTTATGTTGTTTTAGAGCTGTGTTACTAGCTTTCCAGGGTCACATGCAGCCCACCTTGTCTAGAATCATATGCAAGCTCGGGCCAAACAGTTGCCCATTCTGTGTGGAAGGTTATTTTTTTAGTTTCAGAAAACTTTATTATTATTTTTTAAGCCCGAACAAAATATTTCCTTCTTAAAAGAAATTTACAAATCTATGATGTGAATATCTTGTGAAAACTATGCAGAGCGTGGATTTTGTGCCTCAGAATGGCTACTGTAAATCAAAGAGAGTTCTAAGTCGCCAGAGCAGCACCACGTAGAAAAAGCTGCAACTTTAGAATTATTTAATTTAGGTGGGGAAATTATCATAGGGGGGCATATTATAATAATAATAAATAATAAAAATATTTATTTCTTACAGCATTAGAAATTGGGATCATCCAATAAGTCGTAGAATGGGCAATTCGGGACAAAGGAAAGTACTTCTTCCCAGGGGACATACTCGTTGCCGTAACACATGGATAATAGCACTTCAGATAGTGAATACACAAATTAATGGAATATAAAATTATTGCTACTTATTTAATTTATTTACCACCTATCTCATGGCAAAAATTATATATTACAGCATGTCTTGTTCAAAAATAACAGCAGAAGGCTACTGGGCTTCCATATTCATTATGAACTTCTCAGAGGTCCTGCTTAGTCTATGGAAAAAAACTGTTTCCTGACTCCTTGTTTACAAGTTCTGGATAGCTGCAGAGAACCCAGGGTAACATTCTATTTCAAAGAGAACCCACAGCCTTCTTTTCAACTCTTTCTTCATAATGTCTGTAAATATAACGGGAATGCTATGAAACAGGAATATTTTACTTACATCAGAGGAAACGCAAAAAGTGGAAGAGTCATAACACATCGAGCAGTCCATTCATCAGGAAGGTACCACAAATAAATAACTATGCAAACAAGAAGATAGAGGACAGATGAATAGAGGAGAAATCTTCCAATCCATAGTTTCTGCTGCCTCTGATTTTTCTCTCTGAACTCTTCCAGTGACTGGATATCCTGCAAATATAAAAATAACTTTCTAAAACTTTCATCTGAAAAATTAAGAATGAGATGATGTACTGAATAACATTCTAAACCTGTTTATGGTTCGTATTCAGAAACATATGCATAACCCTCACTTCGTACACATACAAAGGAGTGGGGCAGCTTGGAGAAACATCTGTGTAAGAAGATGAAAAAAATAATGAGGTACATTTTACATTCTCCTATATTAAAAGGGAATAAGTTATAAAAAAGAATTATTTTCACTTCAAGAATATCCAACATGTCTGTAGAAGCTGCATAAACCAGAAAGCTCAAAAGTGTATAGTTTTGTTTTTAAATATAGTTTATTATGTAAAAATAAATAAATGCATTTGACTGTGGTAATCCTTGTTTAGCAGCTGCCTCAGATAGCAACTGTTTGCAAATATGATGGTAATAAATGTTAGTAAAAAAATCATTTTCTGACAAATGCCCAGATTTACGCCTAAATTTCTGCACCTGACAAAAACACAGTGAGAATGATTTTATCTAAATGAGAGGCCCACAATCAGTAAGCTTCACAGTATTTCTGTCTCTCAGTCATGTGGTTCACTTAGCAACCATGTCATCGGAACCAATTGAGGTAGCTAAACAAGGACTAGCTTTAATTCTGAATAAGCACTAACATACATTAATCTAATAACTATTATGTTTTACCACATTGTAGCACCAAGTCAATGTTTACACCCGGTCACCGGTCAGACTAATCTATGCAGCTTTCATAGCAAGATTTCAGAAATAGTTTGCCATTGCCTCCTCCATAGCGTGCAGAGAGAGTATGGCTGGCCCAAGATGGATTTGGGGCCAAGACAGAATTAGAACTCATGGTCTCTCACTGTCTAGTCTGATACCTCAGCCATTGCACCAAACTGACTCTCATAAGTATTACTTACATGGAAGTATTTTTACTAAATTTAATAGGTGAATTAATTTGTTAATCATTTGTCCCACTCTAGGAAAAAGGGAGTCTTTGGCAACAGTGAAGAATGTATAGTCTCTTTTATTTCCCCTTCCTAAAGCATTTCCTCCTAAAATTCAGCATTTTTTAAATTTCTATTTTTATTTATTCTCAAATAGCCTGCTCCTACCTAGAATGTTTATGCCTGTGTCATATGTAAGACACCCTAACTCAGAGGTGTCAAACTCCAGGCCCGGGGCCAGATTCAGTCTGTGGGGTGCTTAGATCTGGCCCGTAAGGCCACCCTGGAATCAGTGAAGGACTGGCCTGCAGTGCCTCTGCCAGCGATAACGGAGGGCCGCATTCAGCCCTCCCGAACTCCATTTTCAGTGGCAAAGGTTTGTAGGAGGCCATCGCAGCTGAAAACAGAGCTCAGGAGCCCGTTTTCTCTGGCAGAGCACTTGGGCCACCATAGGTGCCCCCGACACGAGTGACGCCAAGCTGGCCATGCCCACCCTGGCCATGCCCACTCAAGTCCCCCGAGGTCAAACACAAGCCTGATGCGGCCCTCAATGAAATTGAGTTTGACACCCCTGCTCTAACTAATCACCCACAATTTTTTTACATTATCCATCTTAAACTACATATACGTGACACCTGAAAAGATAATTAAAGCCTCTCAGTTCATAAAAAGAGTATTAAAAGAAAATCCTACCTTATCAAGTTTTTCCAACACTTCTACAGTGGAAGGTTTTGCCTGCTTATAAATGAAAGAAAAAAAGCTGTGAAATATTACCCTGGAGGACTAGATAATAAATACTATCAAACAAACAAAAATTAGAAATTTGGAAAAGGGGAGAGTTGTAATAAATTGAGTAGACTCCCTTGCAAACTTTTTCTCTGCTTATATAACTTACTTTCCCAGTCACCTCTTGCTAAGGTGGCCAAAAGTGCACATATGAAGAAGCATTTGTAGCACATGCACTGTAACTTTGTCCCATAACTTTAACTGCCTCCACAGATCACATGAGAAAGAAATGCAATACAGTAAGGAAGCAGAAACTGCAATTTGCAGAAAGGGGCCCAATTTCTAAGAGAACAAATTGCATAACACGTCGCTTGGCACTGCATGTTTTGAGCAGCACACATCCTCAAAATCAATATTACGATGTAAAAGAACAGATCATTGAAGTAACAAATTTCACTTGACTGAGAACATCTCAAAATGAAGCAGTTTCCCAGGTCTATAGAGAAGTAACTGACTTCTGGGTGATCTAAAATGATGGTGAATGCTTGGGGGCAGGGAGGGGGGAGGGAGAGATGTTCCTTGACTAGGATATGTTAAAGTTTAATTGGAATTTTAAGAAGTGAAAAAAACTAATAAGTTTATGGAAGGTTTTTTAAAGGGTGAAGAAAAAAAATAAATTAGTATATGGAAAAATGTAATTAATCAAGTTATAAATGTTAGAAAATTTCAATGTACACATTATCTTTCTATACTTTCCATAAATACAAATGGAAGATTCTACTTTGTTGTAAGGATTGTGATAAGGGCCTCTTGAATCTTGAACAGGTTTGTCTAGTTATGCAGAATTAAATAAATTTATTTAAAGATAAAGCTGTCCTCTTTATCTATATCTTTGGGAGGACACACTAGAAGCAAGACAATTTTGCAAGCCTGGAATCGATAAATATAGGACATGGCCAAAAGTCTCAAGAAAACTTGTCACTGCTCCACTTGTTTTCAGTGCTCCAATGAAGCTGAAACAAAAAGGGTCATGCCAAGACAGGTTTGAAGGAGGCCCTGCAGCCATAGGATCCAACCACCAACACCAGCCTTCCAATAGTGAGAAAACAGAAAAGAAGTCACCAGGTTGCTCTAACTGCCTAAGAAAAACAAATATGGTATGCAACCACATAAATAATATATATGCTGGAAGTCCCCCCTTCCTTTTCTCTCACGTTCACATAGACATTTCCTTTACAATGGAAAGGAAATGTTTCAGAATGATGGGTACGCAAATGAACATTTATGTTCATTGCATCTCTACACAGAAACTCTTATACAAACTTGTATCCTAAGCTCTTAAGTATATAAGTGAATCCGAATCCTCTTCTTCAACGTTCTAATTCTTAAAAGGAAGAGGAAATTGGATTGAGGACTATCTAAAGATTAGCTATCTAGATACATAGATATCTAATCACTAAATATCTAGATAATTAATACATATCTATAAGTCTTAGGGGCCAAAATATATTTTGATCTGTGCCTCAGTTCTTTCCAGTCATACTAATCTTAACTGTGATCTTGCACACCAATGAAAAGAAGTACATAAAACCTTGTCTGAAGGCTCTGGAGAGGGAGGGAGAGAGGGAGGGTGAGAGAGAGAGAGGGAGGGAGAGGGAGGGGGAATTACAGAAAGCTGTTTGCAATACTAGTGTTTAGGGATACTTATTTAGCGATAGATTTCTGTGCATTTCTATCAGGCTGAGGACAAATTTCAGTTACAGAAATTTCCAGACTCTACAGTTACAATGCAGTAGATCAAACTGCATTAAATGTAAGTTCTTCCTTCAACAGTGCAATCAGTGCAATAAACTGGTGGTGTAGTATGCCAGAGAGACTTGAGTTCAAAATCTCAATTCTGCCATGAAATTTGCAGGTGGCCTTCAGTGACTCAGTATCTGTCAACCCGAACCTACTTCCCAGGATTAATGTGCAAATACATTACATTAATACTATAAATGCTGCACTGAGAGCTTTTAAAAAGAAGGGTGGGATATAAATGTGATGTATACATAGCAAAAAATATATGCAGATACATCCTATTGTATTATCTTCAACACTTCACAGCCATATACATTTGCACATAAACAGGAAAAAAATCCTTTTTCTATATGTACAAAGAAACTATTTAAATGGAAGGGTCTTTCTTAGATTATACAGGTCTAAAAAATAATATTTGCTTGCATTTAAAACTAAACATATTCCTCATACATAAATACAAGCTAATGACATCCATTTTTTAAAAGCAGGACTAATACGAAAGTACAAACATGATTCCCTATATGTAATTTATACATTTTAACAGGCAGAGTTCATTATAAACCACAAATATCTTCAAACTCAAGCTATTATTCTTAGTTTTGACTACCATATCCAACTTGAAAATTCATTGATATGATTTGTGTCTTCTTATCAAAGTCTTCCATGAGATGCACTTTAAATTCAAGGAAGCAGGATATAAATGCTATTCTTGTTAATGATTCCGAAAAAGGGAGAAACTCCATTAGATAAGTTGCCTGTTATATGTGGTCTCTCATTAAGTAGCTACATTCTTGTATAGCAAAATGCTAAAATATAACAAATTTAACTTCATCTTTTCTCTAGACAGCTCCTTAGTTATCAGCAACATTTTTTTTTCTACATCATCAACTAGGCAGGGGTCCAACACCCCCCCCCCGGCCAGTACCGGTCTGTGGCCTGTTAGGAACTGGGCTGCGCAAGTAGCAAGAAAGTGAGCAAAGCTTTATTTGCACATGAGCGGGATGTAGGATGCACGTGAAACCATTCCCTGTCCCACTAATCGATGGAAGACAATTTTTCTTCCGAAATAAGTCCCTGATGCCAGACAGGTTGGGGACCACTGACCTCGGGCATACCATTCCACAATAAATAGACACAATTTAATACTGCATAAAAGATATGCATAGCCTTCTGATTTTAAGAGGTGGATTTACATTCTGCAGCCCAAACATTCCAGCTGCTTATCTTCATTGGACAACTCAACATACAAATAGAAAGAAGAGCAACCAATACACTGATAAATATGATTCTGCTATAGCTAAACTCACCAAGTTGTTCTACATTACAGAACAACTTAAAAATTCATCTGAGACACTCTCCTTCCTGCCGTACAAAAATATATACCTCCAATTGAGAAGATTTACTTACCCGCCATCTGGAAATCATTCCACCCATTGCTTTATTTGTGGAGATGGGTTGCTTTGGTAACTTATAACCAATCTTGTAATGGAATTCACAGCTAGAAGTAAAGCATTTGTGTTTTTAATTAAAAATTCACCCACAGTGTAACTCTAAAAGTATTAAGGTATTTCAAACTATATTCTAGTAATCCAAATGACTCATCACTAATCCACAAAGGATAGTTTTCAAATACACTTCCACATTTTCACTTTATATATATATGATTTGTTTTGTGCTAGAGAATACATTTTTCTGTGAATTTTCAATTATTAGGTAAAGCTTTCCAAAAGAAATCCACTGTAAAATATCAAGTAGCCATGGAAACTAGATAAAGTTCCATCCCTTCTTTAATTAATATTAGATAAATAAAAATAAAACATCTACTACCAATTAGATGACTATCATTAGCAACTGCAGTTTTAGAATGGAGAGTCTGAGAGCTGATTAATATTTCAATAGAATTTCAATGTGAATATTATGAACTTCATTCAAATCCCAGAAAGGCATTATTGAAATTAAAGACCTCCATCCATGCAAATATGGCATAAGATACAACAACAATTCAAATTAACTTGGTTACCCCCCCCCAAAAAAAATCTTTTAATGGCATTACAGTTGCTTGGCATAATAATCAAGAATATCTGGGGCAGAAACAAAAGCAAGTTTGCTTCTTCTGTCAAGAGGGAGGTGCACAGTTTTCAGAAATTTCTCCCTCGCTCACTGCAACTCCCTACATTCTCATCTGTTCCAAAGATTCAGATCCTTGTAGAGATATGTGAGAGAGGCCATGGGAGAGTCTGCGGGGAAATCACTGAAAATTCCATTTTCTCTCCTGCTGACAGATACCTTCAACAAAAGAAAAAAATCAAGTGAGGGTAATGCAAGTTGTGGAATAGATCTTATGAACTGAGCAAAATTACTGCAAGCTGAACAGTGAACAGTTTGCATATGTGTGTGTTTATAAGATCTGAGCATTTTACAGCCCCCAAAGCACCTCCAAGTCCTTTGACTGTACCTGAACAGCTCACATGAGGTCAGTCAGAAATTGGAAATCAAATGTAAATAAGAACGCCACAGGGTTGGGTCCAGTTCTATGCAATCACTGTGCGCTCCTTCAGTCGGCTGGGGGCCACAAGAAGGGGAGGGGAGAAAGGGCTGCTCTGTACCTTCACAGTGCTCACACCTAGAGCAGTCTGAGGAAGCAATGGTGGCAGTCATCACATGAGGAGACCTGGGCTCGGCTACCAACCACCACCTCAGTCAAAGCGTGGCCTTGTACTCGAGCAGGCGGAGCACAGCCAAGAGCTAGCAAGTGAGCAGGAGTCTGGCAGCCATAGCAGAAGAGTGGCGGATGGGCCTGGCTGGTCTGAGGTGAGGTGAGGCTCCTCACTCTCCTCCGTAAACATGTCAGTGCCACCCGTCAAAGTCACCAAGAAGTTCAACTCCAAACACAACAGGGACCAATAAGGTATCTGCCAAAGAGCAACAAGAAGCCTATTGGTTTCAAAACAGTCCCAGTTCTCATATGGCCAGTTGGGAAAATTGCCATCACACACACACACACACACTTAGTTAACGCAATGGTACTTAATTTAAGTAGACATGAAAGCATCTCAAGTCCCTCATTCACTTCATGAAGTATAAATATTTAAAACATCTATTTCTTTTTTCATCTACCAGGAACTAAAAATATGGATAGGCTCAAAATGCAAACCAATATTTTTATTAATTCTATTAATACAAGCTTGGGCCTCCTCCAGTATTAATTCTGTATCTTCTGAATATTATAGATTAATAAATTTTATTAAACAGCTGTTGAAAATCCAAAAAATGGAAGTATAACCAATTCAATTTATTAAATAAAACTTGGGATTATTGGATATCAAATAAGCACATTATGTTCACCAGTTACAATTCAGTTATACAGAAATCTTAGTTAACCATCTAAGAAAAAATTAATACACTCAGTGAAATGATTAAAAAAAAACCAAAGAACAAGGTCAAGGAAGAACTAGAGGATTTAAAAAAATGATTCACTTTAATGGCATACAGAGTTTGGAATAGAAGAAAAAAGTGGAAAATTAAAATAAGTTGCACCATTAAAGCTTCTTGTCACAACAAAGAATCAATAAGTTAGAAATGTAGCATGCATTCATATATACGTTCATGTGTTAAAAACACAGAATCGTGAAAAGCTTGGCTAAAAAAGTGAGAACAAAAAAATAATATAGAAGTTGCTTTCTTGAGAAAATAAAAATAAAAACTGAGAAAGTTAAAAAAAAAGTGAACTTCCTATGCAGTACTGGGCTTCTATTTGCTGGCTTGGTGTGATAGAAATAGCTTAGTTTCTTTTAGATAAAGGGACAGAAAAAAAGAGAGGAATTTTCCAACAGAGCAGTGTTTTCTTCTTCTGATTTATTGAGTGGTTTATACTATTCTTGAGAGAATTTAGTAAATTCAAAGAAGTCAAAATCAAATTCTTACTTCAGGATTTGAGGAATTATTAATTAGCCATCAGATGAAAATAAATATTTCCTTCCGTTTCCTGGGCTAAGGGGAAAGGTAAAGGAAAAGAAGATTCTTTTCACATAACTATTGGTGATAAACAGAATATTGCCCACTATTATCCTAAGAAAGGACTTTATTAAAGATACAGGATTTAGCAGTAGTAGTAGGACAGGACTGAACACTGAATTAGATTATTCCAGAGTCTCAAGATTTAGTCTGCCTTATTGACATTCAAAATTAAAAAGAGCTATCTGTTTGTATGATATGGTGTGTGTGTGTGCAATACCCAAGTCCCAATCTGATTAGGGTTCAGAATATTTATATATAAATATCCAGCTGCTGTTTCTCTGTGATCAGAGACATTAATAATAATTTACTATATTTCTATGCTGCCAAACTCTCAATGATTCTTCGCATTAGTCATAGGGGAGCTGTTATAAAGAAACAAAAAAGTCTTCAGCCCAGTGTACTTGGGCACACATTGGTTATAAATGGAAAAGGATTCCATTTCTGGAATTTGGGGAACTTCTTACTTCAAAAATCTTACTAAAGAGAATTCTATGAGAATCATGCATGGATGCATGCAAACACATACACACATAAAGCACACAACACACACTTATCCTCTTCCCTTTTGGCTTAAATATGAACGCTCAAATTAGCATATTACTTGGTGATTACTTTTTCCCCTCCAGCAACATCTGCAATTTTGCAAGTTAATCAGATGATTGCTAGCATTAAGAGAGCTAACCAGAAAAAAAGAGAATGTTTGCAGAAGCTTTTGGGAGTGTCTTGACTGAGTCCTAATCATTAAAAACTTTTCCATGCTTCTGCTGAACCGGCATAGGACCTTCTATATTTACCAACATGCATGAGTGGTTCCTGATCATTTCATTTGTTGCTGAAACACAGCCAAACTGTAGTAATATACAGCCAGCCAAGAGTTACCCAACCCCTGCAATTAACATGGCCACAAATTTACCACAATAAGGTACAATGCAACAGCGAAAACAGGCTGCAGACAGAAGTACCGTACTTTCCACAGAAAGGATTATAAGCTTTTTCAAACACTGCTACAAATGATTGATTCTAAGACTGCCTCATTTCCTAATTCTTGAAGTTTAAGTAGGTCTTGTGGTATCATGAGAAAGAGATTTTTTTTAAAAGAATTTAAGGGCAGAAAGAATGAGCTATTTCATAATATCCTAATACATGAAAACATGTATTAGTAAAAAAAAAGCAAATGGTAAAAGGGTATATTATAAAAAAATGAAAGGATATACATTCAGCATCTTATTTTGTTAATAGCTTTTTCTCTAAGCAAGAACAAAAGATTTAGTTTTCTTCCCTTCAATTGTATCCAGTTTTCTGAGGCTACCTAGACAAGTCCCTGCTGTTTTCTTGGCAAGTTTTTGTTTTTCAGAAGTTGTTTGCCATTCCCTACTTCCCAAAATTGAGACAGAGTAACTGGCCGATGGTCACCCAGCTGGTTTTGTGCCTAAGGCAGGATTAGAACTCACAGTCTCCTGTTTTCTAGCCTAATGCCTTAATCACTACTATATACCAAACGACAGACCTAGTTATTTAAAACTGCTTTGAAAGAGGTCAATTTATATTTTTCTTTGCATCTTTTTTCTTTCTTTTCTATTTTTAGTTTTATTCATTTCTTGACTTTTAGCTTTCTCTTTGATTTCTTACTCATGACCTATTTAGAATTGGGCAGAGCAAGTAGCTGGCCAGAGTACGCACACATAGCTTGACTTGTGTGAATGGCAGGCCAGCACAACACATGTGTAAGAGCCCGCCAGCCCGCAAGTTGCACTGCGCGTGCATGCTCCAGCCAGCCACTCATGTAGCCGAATTCTGAACAGGCCACAGCCCAGTAGTGAGCCACAGCCTGGGGGTTGGGGACCCCTGCCCTAATCTATAGATCAAACTGGCTCTTTTTTTCCTTCATATTATTTTGTATTACTTTTCTTCATGTTATTTTGTATTACTTTTTAATCTTTTTAAATTTATGTTTTTAAAAACTTTTACTGAAATTATTTTTAAAAGTAATGTAGTTCAATTACAATATCCTCCTGACACTATGTTTCAAATGAAGCCAGTATATACTGTAGTGCACAAGTGGGTTCAAACCTGCTAAATCCAGATCTCAAGCAAATGATAAGACGTGAATGTTCCAGCATGATCCAGATGCCTTTGGCATGCAGAACATGAGCTATGCTCACTAGAATGATTATTACCAAGTACTTTTGATCAGCTATTACTTTTCCCTCCAAGTGTTTCCCCAGTTGCTGGACCAGAGGGAAAATCATTCCCTGAAGAACCACTAATGATGCAAGAAGACATATCCAAGTAAGAAATCTCCTGCAACCTCAAGTTCTATGTAGAAAGAGAGCAGAATTGGGGGGGGAAAGTTGCTAATTTCAGTTTAACCTTCCCACCACACCAAAAATAAAATGACTATCAGAAAATATCTCAAACAGCATACTCTCAAGAATACAAAATGACTTCAATCAGGAACAAACTTTTAGCCCTAAGCTGTCACTGCAACATGCTAATCACATGTTCAGTCTCCCTGGAGAAGTCTATGCATCTGAAGTCATTTAGGCCCAGCAGCCTATACCTTTAAGAACTAAAGTAACATTTCCCCACCTGAGCAACTTTAAGATGTGTAGAGTTCCATTCCCAGCATTATTAACTATGGTCATGCTGGCTGGGAAATTCTGGAAATCTGCACATCTTGAAGGTGCCTAGTTGAGAAATACTAAATTAAGAGAAAATAGCTAATATCTATTGAGCCGAACTCTACACACGCCTCATTAAAACATGGTTCATCTAACATCAATAAATTCAGCAGTACAGAATACACTAAAAAATAAAAGACCAGCCCTGGGTGGCATTTCTACTAAGTATCCATTTCTTGTCATATCTTATCATGCAAAGAAAAAATATTTTCTACTTTGGAACTAACAGCTACTGGCAGAGAATGGAGTTAATTGTTTTAACTTCTCACAGAATGCATCACTGTGTTCAAGTTACGGCCCTGTTTTTACCTGCTCAAGCAATAACTCAATTTCAGCAACAACACAAGAAGCAACTGTATTTATCTAATCAAGAAAAAACTCTTGAGATACTGGAAAAATATTTTAGTAATTAAATCATAGTCAAACCACAACTTGTCCAAATATTTTGGCTAGATAATAAATAAAATAAATCATTGTCAAACCACTATTCCAAATAGTTTGGCCAGATAATAAATGGCGAACTAGAGAAATGACTAATACAAAGAAGCAATGACTGATGAATATGCCTTTAACTGAACAATCCAAAAGGACAGGGGAAATAAATTACTAACTTCACTAGAAAGCTGAAAGGTAGGATGGATTTTTTTAATTTAGTTTCTTCTTTTCCTATTGCCTCATTTTCCAAGTGGGTCAGCAGATAAAGTATATAACCTTCTGAGCTCAAGGCCTTTATTCCCTACTTTGGGATGGAAGTGATGGGAAAATAGAACTTTAGTTTCCAGCTTCCCTGTCATAGGCCCCACACATCCCTTTTTACCCTCTTCACAGAGAAGCAACAGCTGCAGACATTTAGCTTGAACAGCTTAGTTTCTCTGTATGGCAGAGGGTGCCTTGCCCTCTCGGGACCTACAGGATTATAGCCAGAAGAGTTTAATTCTGAAATGTTAAAGCTTCAGAGCAGGAACATAGTGTCTGGATTGGATTGCCAAGTATTTCCAAATAGTGACAAGCAATGAGATCCTGTGTGTTTATGTCCTAAGTGGAACCATAATTACGTAGAGTGACCAAAAATGAAATTTTGAGAACAGATTCTGTAATACATAATGTTAAAGAAAAAACCCCCAATATTTACATGTTCCTGGGTAGAAATTAGCACTTCCCTTTCTCCACTGTAATATACAACTGGTTCCTCCATCACCATCCACCTTAAGAAAAAAAACCCTAAATTATACATGGCTGCAATAACCTGCATTTTCACAGATTCTTGCAGAAGGTTGACAGTGACATTATGAAGTTGAAATCCTAAAAATCCTAACTTGAAATCCTAAAATAATAATAATAATCCCAGTTACTTTACTCCTGCTTGATTTCAGCACAACTAGATGAAATTTCACAAACAAGTAAGATGAGAGGCCACTCACCCTCTATACTTTCCCACAAGGAGAACTATTTGACATCTCCCTTCCTTTTCTTAACAACTTTATGTTAAGGTGTATCTGTGTTATATAACTCTTATACTCAGGCTTTATACGGACATACCTGAACACATACAGGGCCACTGATTCTCAATCTGAGTTAGTTTTTAAAAGAACAAAGGAGGGAGATTATTTTAATATAATATCTACAAGGGTGTGGGGGGGAGGGGGAAACAAGACTGAAAAAGTGCTAGTTTCAGGTTAAAAATGCCACCCATCCAGTCAGGCTCTGAAGCCCAACGTATTCCAGAAGGCATGACTCGGTGGCCCAGCTGGGCGCCTAAGGAGGCCATGCTCGCCTCCTCCACAGCCTCCGCCCACCCTTCCAGTGGTTACTGCGGCAGCCTCCGCAGGGGAAGCCTCCGTGCCACTCGTTGCAGCCTGGCATGCCCACGCAGGGCACCGACAGCCCCTGCCCGGCGCTCCCAACCGACCCGCAGCAGCCTCTCACAAAGGAAACGCAGGACGCGGTGGACCTCGAGGCCGAGACCAGCGGGCTATATTTATCATATAGTTATCATATAGGAAGGGCGGGCAAGCAAGCTGCTCCAACTCCGCAAAGCCACTCACCTCCCTCGCTTCTCCCTGGCGTTAAACTTCAAAGAGCCCCGGCAGGTCTCCCTCCGGGCGCCACTAAGCCGCAACGCCTCCCCGTCTCGTCGCTCCTTCTCTATAAAGTTTTTTTTCTCTTTTAATCGCCAGCCGTCCGCCGGCCAGCAGGCCCCGCCCCTCCCCTG
>JANHFL010006238.1:55543-80337 GCA_032468155.1 Oxyrhabdium leporinum
AGAGAAATTTCATCATGAAGTTTGATTAACTCTAATACATATTGCATATATAATATTCTAGTCATGATTTTAATAACACTTTCTTGATTAAATCACTAGAAACGTTCACACTATTTTTAGTGTCTTTTGGATAGAAAGATATTTTGGTGTATGTTCCATTAAATTCCCCAGTAATTTAAGATTTATGGGTTTTCTGCATGAAAGTATGATTGTTCATTTCTGAACATGCCTGTCTGTTTAACCCACCATCTCCATTTCTTTTTAAAAATTATCTGTATTAGTTTTGCCAAACAAAATCAGGTACTACATTTACATAAATTCAAGATAATATAGAGGAAAAAAATTAAAAAGAAAAAAATATTAAAAATGCCAAAGAGATCTACTGTAATGTGAATAAAGGAACAAGTACTATAAATATAAAAATATGCTCTGTTTATGTGTGTGTGTGTGTATAATACCAGATTGTAGTCTATAGCTAATAAGTTAAACCATAAAGCCATCCAAGTTTGATAGTTCCTGCCGCTGATGTCTTATTAATTTAACTTTGTAATTTTTTCTAATGTAGCAATTGAAAAGGTCTTAGTATTCCACAACTCAGTTGTTATATTATTGAGAGTTTTCCAATGTTGCACAATTATTAATTTCGCTGCTAAGATTAAATAAATTATGAGTTCTTTATTTTTAAGCCTATGATTTGGTTCTGTAAGTAAATGTAGCAAGCCTAGCTCTGGGGAGCATTCAATTCTTTGATTAGTGACGGTGCTTCTCAAAATTGTTATACCAAAAGGCTATAACTTTATTGTAGGATCACTACAAATGAAAAAAAAGTGATCTTTTTTTTGCAACCTCTCCAACATTGGGAAGAATATTTTGATTAATATATGCCGCCTAACAGGAGTCAAATACCAATGATATATAATCTTCTACTACATTTTTAAAATCAAAGTTGAAGTGAAGCTGCCCAGTTTTCACAACTTCTGCCATGGAATTACAAAGATCACTTTCTCAAGCATATTTTAAACCATATGGTGGCTCCCCTTTTTCTAATTGCAATAATAATCTATAAATTTTTGAAAGTGTTCCTTTTAGTAGTTCTAAATAATAAACTATTAAATTCTCAAAATTGGTGTAGATCCATGTGCTGAATCTCTGATATTTCTATTGCCCAAAAGAGATTTAAATTGATACCAGAAGAGCCGTGGTAATTTATCATCTATTTGTCACTCAATCTGATCTTTATCGAAAGGTTCCCTGTTACTATAAAAATATTTTAATCCATAAAGATTATAGTCTCTCAAAGATTTCATTTTAGCCAAACCATAGCGATCAGTCTGATCAATATATGTTATTGGAGGACTGAAAAGGGATGTATCCTTTATCATAACTGTGCATCTACTCTTTGAAATGTTGTTTTAGTAAAAACATTTTCAATCTGTTTTATTCTCTTACAGTTTGTTAAATTCAACCTCAGCATTAATTCAGATTTCAGTAATCCATCCTTTTTCATCAAAGCTGCCTGACATCTTTTGAGAGATCCAGCTTTTCAAATTCCATTTAATGTTCCAGATGCCATATTCTTTCCCATTTTCAAGGATGAAATTTTCTGGTCATTATTCACAGCCATGTTAAAAACTCTGTTATATTTATAAGGATAAAAAAAACGTTCCTCAATTAGGATTTTTAAGTCCTAATAAAAATCAACAACCTATGATCTCTAAGCACTGATCGGCTGTGTGCTATATCAAGTGGCTGGAAAGAAATTTGGGATATTTTTTATTACTGGGGTGATCAGAGTTTAGTTTTGTTCCATATTGGCCCATTTGTTCAATAATTACTGTGAGTAATTTTCAGTTTAGTTTATAACAAAATCAGAGAACTCAGTTAAGCTAGCAAAAATATAGTGTGATGTTTATATATTAATCATCAGCAACTACCAAACAGTTAACTGGTAAAGTGGGATAAAAGTCCAGCAGACAGAGAGACAGAAAATGAGAGAGAGAGACAACAGGAACAGGAACTGACATACTGTAATCTTTATCTTCATTTCTTTCAAGAAACACAGAACTTCCCAAAGCCATTGCAAATAACAGAGGATAATTAGCATTGACAAATCCAAAGGGAGTGGCCTTTGTTGTTTAATCCCTTTTAATGTATGTAACAACAGCTGAATAGGAATGGAAAGTAGGACACCAGGTGATATCTTCTTTATTCTACACCATTAAAAAGACAATTTGGTGGACAGAGATAATGTATCCCAACAATTTCTAATGAGGGTATGGAAAGGAGAGAAGCCTGTTCTGTGCGACTCCCATGAACAGCAAAGCTAAAGAAGGTAGAATCGGTGCCCGAGCGAAAGGCCAGCAGTTACGTGTCAAGGAAAGCTACTTACTTCCAGTTAACTCTAGTTATTTCATTGGTTCAGCCATCACACTAACTCTAAACATGGTTTGTTTGCTTATAATGTCATACTACATAATTATATTTTTTTCAGTACAGCAGACTTTTGCACAGTATGCATAGGCTGAACTTTTATAATTTGTTAGAAGATAAAACTAGAGAAGCAGTTCAATATAACTTGATTGGACTTCAGTTAACATAAACCTCCATTCCATTTTTGTTATTTGAGTCATCCTAGCAAGTGTTTTACTTTACTTTACTTTGGCTGTTCCTTGAAACTCTCAGGCACTCTGTAGTTCCTTTTAAGAACCATGGGGCTTTCATGGAAATAAAAGATGCCCATTTGCCTGACCGTACAAAGGAATATGCCAATTGAACAGTTTATGAAGAAAGAAAAGGCATTATTTCTAAAAAGTCAAACAATCTTAAAGCCATCCCCTAAGTTTACACCCATCCATTCACATATACACACCCATATGTACATACCCTTCTTGCCTTGGTGAAATAATGAAATAGGACTCTCTTTTTCCAGATCACGAGATGGCAGCCATGGCAGCACCTTTGAGCCTTTCATCAGATTAAGCAAGGCCACCCCTATCCACCAGGCCTTCTCCCTTCTGCAAATTCCTGGCGAAAAGTAAGCCACCCAAGAGGTTCACTTAGCAGGACACCGATTCTATTTCCCAGCTGGTCCACTTTGATTGCACTCAGGCTTCTCCTGGACCCCAGAATGCCAGGACTTGATTTTCCCATTTGTGAATATAGATTACAGGACAGGAACCTTTCTCTCTTCGCAGACATAATCACATGCTTTTTTTATTGAAGATAATGTCCATTAAGGGGAGTTGGTAATAAGCTGGATTACATGTTGGAGCGCTTTGCCTTTGAAATGAAGATAAAATGATCCACCCAGCTGCAGACTGTTAAGACCCTCAGCCCCAGTATGAAAGGGTGGGGAATATTTAATAGGTGTTTATGGCTTGGGAGAAACAGTTCCTCCTTTAAATGAAAGAAATAACTGAGGAGAAAGTTCATGATAAAAGACAGCCCTAGACTCTGAGAAAGGCCTCACACGCAGAGTATCTGTTATCATGATAACACAGGATACCTCACTCTGTCTGAGCTCTTTGAGACAAGAGGAGGGAAACTGTTTTTAATAAAAACTTATTGAAAAGCATTTTATATTTTTATATTTGAACATGCCAACTAAGGGTCAGCAGAATAGTAGAAGAGTGGAAACCAAATCCCCCCCCCTTTTTTTTTTAGTAAAAAAGAACTGTTATCATCAAATGTTAAGAAAGTTCAAGGAGGGAAATTCATGGAATAATTCATTCACCTGCTCCACCCCCACCCACCCCAAAAAAAGATAGAGGGGAAAAACAGGAAATAAACAGGAAATAAACAGGAAACAAGTTCTTTTATAAAGACTGTTCTGCATCTGTGTAGTATAATTTGCCATCAGGTATGTGGGCAACCAGTCTAAATTCTCCAATTGAGAACTTTATTTTGCTTATAACCTCAGGCCATTAGAGGAATGTAAAATGTGATAAGCTTAACAAGGAAACAGCTACATCAGAATTTTATGTTTGATTATAGTTTGGGGTTAGTGTGATTGTTTCCCAGTGAAACCTTAATAAAAGACTCCTTTTTTGTCTGGGAATGCTTTTTTTTAATATGCCTACATTCAGATAAAGTCAAAAAACTTTTCTTCTCAAAAAAAAAACCAAAAAAACAAACAACCAACCAACTGTCTAGGTATCTGGGAACAATAAAAATCATGTTGGTAAAATTTGATAAACAAAGGTTAAGAATGGATACAAAAGTGTGTGTATGTCTTAAAAACAATGCATCCATCTTTTATTTATAGTGACTAGATATAAATATTATAACATACTCACATTTTTCAAAGAATAGAGATAGCTTCACCTCTTTTTTGTTTTTATTCTTCCTAATGCTACAATTTTTCCAGGTATTATGTAGTTTATTTTTAAATAGCTGATCAATCTGTCCCCTCCATTAAGATTTCTTTTAATTAAATTTTAGTTAATTTTCTCTTCATGACTTTCTTTTACAAATATGATTTTTAGTTCACAAGAGAAGAATACGCATTTGCCACAAAAGTCCAAGTTTTTTGTGATCAGGAGATAAGCATATCTTGTTAAACACCAAAGCGGTTCCATGTGAATGAAACAAGAGAAGATTGGATATGGTCAAAGCAATGTGTACATCAGAGAAAAACTATTTCCTCTGTTTTCTAAGGTGACTTCCCACCATTATCTTCAAGAGCTCTTCATCTTGTCTTCCACCATAGTGGACACCTATGGTTATTTAAAGACACAGGGCTGTGAATGCGATAACCTTAATAGACTTGTTGATTTTTCTCCAGTGTGTTCATGAAAGATAAGTACAGACCTTAATGTTCTGAAGCCTGAAGATTACATGTGATTACTCTTTGTAAAAAGTGAAAACAGAACATTTTTTAAATCTATGGCAATGGTGAATAGATTGTAGAATATCTTTTGTGATTTTCTAATAAAGAACCAAAAATCAGAACTGATTCTTTTGGGAAAAAGAAAAAGAGGGAGGGAGGTATTTCAAATTTTGGAAAGATTCTGGAATTTTTGTGGGGCTCATTGTATCTTTGCCCCTTATATTCAGTTTGAAAAGCATCATGGATGATTGAACATTTCTCCCAGCCCATTCTACAAATAGTTATCACTTAGAACTATTCATTTAACAATAGTTCAAAATTATGACAGCCTCGGAAAAAGTTACTTATGACCTGTCCTCAAAATTATAATTGTTACACCACCCCTTGGTCATGTGATTGCCATTTGGGCTCACATTTATGATGGTGGCAGCATCTTGTGGTTACATGATTGTGATTTGCAATCTTCCCAGCCAGTTTCCAGCAAGGAGAAGCCAGATTCATTTAATCACTGTGTGATTTACTTAACAATCATGTGATTTGTTTAATGCCCGCATAAAATGGCTGTAAAATCAGGTCATGTGTGATGTCTCTCTTAAAAAACGCATCACTCAGCAACTGAAATTCCCATCCCAATTGTGGTTATAAATTGAGAACTACCTGTAGTGACAGAGACAGGTTATCTGCCATGATTGCTGCAACCATTGGAAGCCAAGGACATTTTTTAAAAAAGGAAAAATGAAATCTCTGGCCCCAAATTATTTTCTGCTTTTATCTTAATGAAACAGTACCCACAATGAATTAGATGAGATCTATGCCATGGGAAGTAACTGATTTCAAACAAGCAGAGCTAATCCAAGCGTGCCAGGCAGTCATGTATTTAAATCCTCTGCTGCAGCCTTCTTTTTTCAAAATACCGTAAATATAATGAACTAAGTTGATGCACCCATGTATCAACATATCTCTCTGTCTGGACACCTTGGAGAAGAGCTGTATGTTTTCAGTTTCCCCAGTAATAAATATTATCAATGGAGATTATAACAACTAAACCAAAAAAAATCTATTGACAATAACTTTAGGAAAAAAACAGTATTCAACAAGGGGGGGGGGGATCAATATAAAATGTAAAAAAAAACTTTATTACCTTAGCATACTATGCATATTTTAAAATCATCAAATTATAAAATCTAAGGAGTCTGCTACTATTGCAGCATTTTACTTTCTCTACATGTATAAGCATTCCATTTATTGGAATGTTTTATCATAGAGGACTGTTACAAGTTGAGCACTGACTGCTTTGTTTTATCTTGGCTTCTATTAAATTGATAGCATCTTGATTTGTAACCGCTCTAATCATTCATCTGAGAATTTATACCTTTTGTGACGTAAACTATTTCATCAGCGAGGGAAATAACTTTGTTCCTAATATGTTAATTTTTTATCACCAGGGAAAATTATGCTTCCTTGCCTGCTTCCCAGCATACTTTTTCAATAACACAGTGATAAAAATAACATAGCAATCTGAGGAAGTAGTATCACTAGGGGAAAAAACAATATAGTGGGATGAGGGTTTGCATATTTTAGTTCTGATATGGCGAGGAAAGAGGTGTTAAATGTATTGAAATTAAAATAGTTTATATTCGCATTAACTATTAAGTTTTATTGACAAAGTTATTTATGTCAACAAATAACTATTTTTAGGTTTAAGATTCTAAAATGGAGATTGAGGTTATCCAGTGGTGGTAATTTCCAACAAAATGTATTTAATTGCTTACAAAATACAATTTCTTGGAAATTATCTTCATTGGATCTATAACATTCGTTTCCAATAGATGGGCTTAGCATTACCTACAAAAACCAGAACATCCAAAAAATGATCTAAGTCATTGGAATTGAAAATAAAATTATTGACCAAGTGAACCATTTGTTTAAAAAATTGTTACGGTCCCTGTTTTCTAGAAGGGAAGAAAGGGAATGAATTTACAGGTGGTATACTGTACAATACCGAAAATGAATTTGCAATTTGAGATCTAAAGATGGTAAAGTTGGCTTAACTTTTATCTGCAATTCCTTCCACATTTCTCATGTGGCATCGTATGAAATCTTTACCTTTCACAGAAAACCTATGAAGGCTTCTCAGCAGTAACTTCAGGCTGGTGAAGAATGTCAGTATTAAGACAATAACATTCTTAGCAAAAGCTGGACCCGAGAAACGAAGAGGTGAAAAGTGACAGGCATTCTGTATGCAGTAAGAAAGATATTTCTTAGCTTGGTTGCTACCTACTGAAGCTTGGCCTATACTTTTTCCTTCTCCATCTAGCCTTGGAAAACAGTAGCGTACCTATCAATACAATGATCAGAGGCTCATTTACAAGCTGCCTAGTTTTCTGCCACAGCCTCTAAATAAGAGATTCTTCCTGGAGCTGCAGTGATTGAATTTTCAATCATTCATTAATCACTTTCAATGTTATCAGCTTAGCTAGTGTCAGGGCTTCAGCAAGATCAGCACCTCCAGCCATTATTGGCCCTGCCAGCAAAGTACAAGCTTTCTATATTCTCAGCAGGGCCATGTTCTGGCATTAAACACTAATCTTAAAACCTCCATGTTGTGAAAGATTTTGTAAAAGAAAAAGAGAAACGCTGTCAAATACATTAAAACAGAGAATGCTTTGAAAATATAGGTTTTTAAAGGCTAGTCAGATCCCTACTTTTTAAAACCTAAATTATGACTTTATACAGAGAGGGGATTTTTTTCCATTTTGATTCTATTCTGAATTCCATTGCGTTGTGGAATTTAAATGATTTATTTCAAAAAGCATTATGGATACAAGTAGAAAGCTGTTGTCTCCTCCTCTTAATATCTTGACAGGGACTCGGTACTTCTTTTGGTTATACATCTGATGGTTTCCTGCATTAAAAGCTACAGACTCATAAAATATTTTTGATTTTTCAATAAGACGTACAACAATAGCTGGGTTTCTAACTCTGTACGTTGGAACAGACACTAATAAACAATATATGTTTTGGGCAAGTTCTACGAAGACACCTTTGTGATTTAAAGAGAGTATTGGAGAAAAAAATAAGATTAAAAATTTAAGTGTGATATCAAATTACATCTTGAAAATTTAGAATCTATTGAAGAATAGCACATTTAGATTTATTGGTTGTGGGGTGCAGCTAAGGAAGTTGATTTACTTTAGTTTATCTGCTTTGAAAATCCTGGATATGTATGCACTTTCCACAATACAAATTGAACTTTTATTAATGTTAGGCAATATCAATAGCAAAATATCAATAGCAAAATCAATAGGTTCCCATGTGATCAGTTTTAACACTTGGGCCCCATTGAATTTCTTCTGCCACATATCATTTTTTCCTTTCTTTCTAGGTTTTTGCTCGGCTTTTCTTGTGCTCTGGGTTGTTGGTTTTTGTGTTTCATTCAGTTTTATGCTCGGTGACTCACTTTTACTTTACTTCCTGTTAATTAAAATCATTTTAAAAAAAGATTATGGCTAGGATTATGGTGGTAGGTACTGTGCTAAGCACACTCAATATTATACTTAGATAACTAATTGCTCTAGATCATGAGCGTCCAACCTTTTGACTTGCCTGAGTCGCATTGAGTGAAGAGGAATTGTCTTGGACCGCATATAAAATATATAATATAGTTAATGTATACAAATCAGATAGTAATGTTAAAAGTTTACAATCTTGTGGGGCCGCAAGCTAGCTGTCCAGGGCTGCCCACGAGCCAAAGATTGGACACACTTGCTCTAGATTCATATTATAAAACTCTCCCCATTTCTTCTACTTAAAGATGTATACTTATAAAAATATTTATTATTATAATATTATCATTATTCCATCTGTTGTCACACTGCAGAGAACTATGCGCGAGGCTGAAGTGCAGTCTTATCTTGCCCACATTTCTGGACATACTAGTGTACTTATAATTGTATATGCAGTTAATATAGTGGACATAATGGATTGTTCACATGTACAAATTTATAGAAGACTTAAAATAAATATTTCAAATATGCAAATAAGTAATACATTTCTAACTGATTTTTGCATATACATGAACTCTTAGGATTCTGCAAAGCATTCGCAACGGCACTTTGTGAAGCTGCTTAAAGCACCAAGGACTACATGGGGACTTCACTATATCAACGGAAGATACTTTCACTGAAATTTCAGCTGAGTTTCCAGAAAATCCCAGCAGAAAACTCTTCTCCGTCTACATAGGCATACTGTAATCAGGAACATAGGAAGGTTCTCAAGGCAGGTTCATCAAGCTTTGGACTGGGCTTGTTGCTTCAAGTAGCAGGTTTGGATAGAAATTGTAAATGTTTCATAATGCCCTGTATACTTTTGCTCTCCCTCCGACCCTCTTTTTTCTGCCTACACACAAAAGCAACAAATTTATTTACAATGAATAAGTAAAATGTAGTTATTTATCATCTGCCTTTTTAAATGGCTGTGTAAGATAAAAAAATTGAACACAATTCATATTACCAAAATCTCAATATGGTTTTCTGAAATAATGAAGATTTAAATGACAGATGAATATTCAAAGAGACATTGTAATAAGGGTTTGTGTGTAGCTAGATAGATATATAGATATAGATTCAGCTACATACACACAAACATATGTAACACATACATACATGTGGGTGGTATGTGTGTAGTTTTCCCAAGGAATGGACCACAACAGATCAATGATAGTTATTTTTTTTATTATTTTTTTAAAGTCCTCAGATTGCCCCTCAGCTTTGACTTCAGTAATGAACATTTTTCCACACCGACTCAGATTTGCCCCCCAGTGATTAATTAGCTAATGCTATAGTTGATTAATCTACTGATTAAAGCATACAGCCCTAATCATAAAACAACAAGAGCATTTTTGTTACTGAAGCTCTGCACTCCGTTTCAACCGTTCAGTGTCGGAGTCAGTTCAGATAATAGAGGAAGGGGGCCTTGATTTAAAAGGTAAGACACCAGCCACAGTGGAAGGGGGAAAGAACTAACCCAATTATCCAGTTGATTTGAAATGCTTAAGTAAAAATGCTGATGACATAGCATTTCATGCTGAGAAGATTTAGCCTGCACCAGGATCGATATTGTTGTCCCTTTTCATTCTGATTATAGCATTTTTCTCTCCCCAAATCTTCCCTATGTTGTTCTTGAAAGATCTGTTACCCTTACTAAAACTGCATGATTAATTTTTTTAAATAAAGAAAAGTGTATATGATCTAAAGAGAAACCAGTGTGTGTATGTGTGTGCGTTTGCACATGCACTTAATAATTATTAATGCATAGTAGCAAATCTAAAAAGGTCAGATTAGCCTTAAGCCTGTCCATCTTTCAAAAGACAGTTTTTGTCACTGGACCGGGGATCTGGATGCATGACAGAGCCTATGTGGTGGTTGTATTCATTTGCCATAGGTGATTTTGTTTTTACCTTGGCTGTGGATTTCATGTGTTCTTGTTTTAATTTTTTTAATCTCTTTATATGCAGTTTTAAGTGCTGTTAGCCAGCCAGAGTCATGAATTTGAGATAGACAGCCATACAAATTAAGATGAGAAATAAATGAATTATGCAGTTATAAGTATATATTCGGTGCTTTAATGTGGGGGATAGACTGGATTGTTTTATTTCTTTATTCTATTTTGTTATACGGATGCCTGAATCATAAACTGTGATTCTGAGTGGCTAACATAGGAATAAATCCAAAAACAGACCAGGTAGAACAAAGAAAAAATAATAATATGAATTAAAACCAGCCACAAACATTCAGTATTCTAATCATTATAGACAGTCTCATCCAGGACTCAGAGAAAAAGCCAGGTCTTAAAGGCCTTTCAGAAGGCCAAAAGGACCAGAGTTTTCTGAATCTCCAGAGTGGATGACCATAAGAAAAAGTATTTTTTTAAAAGTCATGATTATAGCATAGCCAGAATTCATAGAGGGCTTTTTTATTTTATTTATCACATTTTCAAACCACCAGTCTCCCTCACAGAAGGAGTTAGGGTTTTCAATTTTGAGAAAGAGCTAAATATAGCAATGTTAGAATGGTGTAAACTTGGAGCTTTCCTTTTTAAAGAAATTCTAACTTTTTTTTAAGTAGAACAATGGTCTCCATTCACCAAATCATATGAAAAGATGAACTGTCAAATGAACATATGACATCATGTCAAACACTGTAGCGGACCCCACTGCAGAATTAATTCTATATGCTAAAGAAGAAATATCACTTCAATTAGCCTTCTCCAACCTGGTTCCCTCCAGCTACGCTGGGACTGTGATCCCCAACCTTCTCAATCAGCATAGTCTTTAGAGGGACATATATCTGAAAGGTGCCAGATTGATGAAGTCTAGTTTAAGTCATCATAAAAATAAAAACAAAAAAACCCCCAAACCCCTTACCAAGTACTTCTGAAGGTAGAATACAGGAACAGTCTATTTGCTCAAGGCTGGGGAACAGAAGAACAAGATCAAAGTCAGATTTTATAGATAAATTTAACTATGTATTTCTGGCAAACCAATAAAATCTATAGTATCTGCCCACTCAACAGGGATACTATTTTTGTCATGATCTTTCCCATAAATTCTTCATGAGTGACTCAGAGTGTCACTTTACTTGCAGTTCTTGGACAAACATCAGCCATACATGAGAGCATCGAAGTGTTACAAAGGCTAATCAAAAGCAAATGTTAATGTTAAAACAACTTGTATCATTTAGGAGCCATTTTCTCCATAAGAAAAAAGATGAAAGATATGGAGCATTACGCCGCTTGAGTAGAAGGACTTTGGGCTTCCTCTTAATTAGTGACGCAGAATATACCTTTTATTTTAAATATAGCTGCTATTTTTTTCTTTCCTAATCTTTCCTAATGATTTGGATTTCCACTTAGTACTGATTTGGAAGTTAACAAGTGTTTATAGAAGATCCGAAAAGATAATGGAGGTATTAATAATAATAGTACATAATAACCAAGATATTAAGGCCAAATCAGTTAAGGATTCTTTACTCTCCAGCAGCTGTCCACTGTCCATTCCATACTGTTTGGGAGGGATCCTGACAGTCCTGGAACATATTTTAGGCAACCTATAAGGTATAGGAAACAGGAAGCTTTCTTTCAATGAAATTCCTTAAGTTCAATTATCATAGAATCAAAAGTTTTGTCATTTTATAGTTGTACTATTTACAGTTGTTATTAAAACTGTTCACTCATGAAATGGCATATTTCTTCTTCTCCTGTTTTATATTTATTGTACCTTCAAGATCTATCAATAATACTTTCTTCAATTTATACAAGGTATTATTCAAATTTAACATTGATTCAAGTGATCCCAACACACATATTTAGAAAAATAAATCAAGAAGACTTGTTTCTCTGTAAATATTTTTGCTTAACTTGACAAGTTCAAATACTAATCAGTGTATTATTATGTTTACTCCCATTTTTATGCATATGAGTCATGTTTGTAATTTTTTTTTATTTCTTTTAGATTGCAGATTGAATTGAATTCCATTAATATCTTTCTCCCCAACAATCATTCTTCTTCTTGGACCTACAAACACACCAAGACAAACTTCCTTTCTGTACCCCTAAAGCACAACCCTGGGAAAAAGTGCTTTCTATTTAAGCAATTGCAGATTGGCTATATTACAATACATGTACCCAGATGTTCTCCAAAACACCTTCTGGCTTTGAATCTAAAACTTTTTAGATCCCTATTCCCTATACACTCAACTCCTTCTCTAGAGGAAATGCTGCAAGGTAGTTTTGTAATATTTCCTCTAAAGCTGAGGGTTGGGCAAGTGCTGTCATTGAGTATGTCTACTCTTGGGATTTCCTCTTCCCTGCTGAAGCCAACATGCCATAGCATCTTACCAACCTTTCCGTTTCTTTAGACAAATCACAGGGACAATTTTGTTGCTTTTCCCACGTGTTCAGTAGTGTTTTTCCTTTCTTTGCCATGAAAGTGAAGATATGTGCATAGGTCACTAATTGGAGTCTTTTTTTTTACACTTCCCTGCTGGTGATCCAGGAGGCCTTTCTATCCTTTCACCTCTTCATCTCCAAATCTGGGGACCAATGGAGACACAGTAGAGTGGCGTTTGGAGATGGGCAAGGCTTCCAGCTACATGGAAGAGTGCCAATCGTCATTGAACTATTTTTGTCCCTCTTCCTGTTGTTTAATGCTTCTTCGGGACCTGCAAACCTGAAAGATTCCAAGCCTGCTGATACATGTGTACATCTTCCGAGGCATTTCTTGATGAATAAGGAATAGCACTTAAAGCATTTAGGTTGCCATTGGTGTGTATGTTGCTGCTGCCAATCCTTATCACTTTCCAAGTAAATGAAGTGATTACTGTAGTAGGTGAAAACATGTTTAATAAATCTGATGGATCCAACAGAAGAACACGCTTTGTAGCTTATTTCTCATTTATTTACATATTTATTTGATTTATGTAGCCACCCATCTCCCAATAGCAACTCTAGGCATTGAGAAGCAACACCTGCACTGTTTTCTTCCATGAGTTCATTATAGTTACATGTTTTAATGATTTTTATTTATTTTTTGCTGTTCTTAGCCACCCAGACTCATGAATTTGTGGTAGGCAGATGTATAAATTGAATAAATAAATGGAATGAGTGAAAACGAATGAATACCTAAATACTGTGTAAAATGTAAACAACAGCAGAGGCACTAAACCAATCTAAACAAATGATGACCAGATAATGGGCTCTAGCTAGAACATGGACCCCAATTTATGTTGACGTTGGTTGACATGAATATTTAATAAACCTTCCATTTTTGAAAGGCCACTACTCCAGTTCTCTAAAGAACAGCAACGTAGGCAAATGAGGTGTTGTGAGATTGGCTTCAATGAACTGCTACCTACTTTTCATTATCAAATGAGAAAATATATACGACCTTGTAAGGAAACCTATCTTATCTTCTTGGATAGAGACTGCAAGTATTCTCAGTGCATAGGTAGGGACCCTCATAGTTGTTGGTCATGTTGATTATGTACTTCCTGGACTAGGTTGGTTGGAGCTGCTTTTGAGTTTTCTTAGTGTGTGTGTGTGTGTGTGTGTTCACTGGATTTCCCATCTTGTCCTTTATCTTGTTCTTATCCTTTGTTGTTGTTGTTGGCCTTGTCTCTTTGAATTCTATTGCATTTCTTTCCTCTTTGTCATATTGTGAGCCACCTACAGCCACTCTGAAGCTAACAGCATCTAAATTAATTAATAAAATAAAATTAATTGCGAATTGCTAAGAAATAAAATTCAGCAACATTTGGAGAGCCACCTATTGCCGGTTTAACCTTAACACCACGGAGTGAAGCACCCTGCTTATGTAACATTCTATGTGATCAATATGGCTCAGTAATGCTTTGGGGTTTTTTTGTAGAAAATATATTGTTGGGAAAAAGTTGCTTAGCAATGAGAAACTGAAATGAAGTAAAAATGAAAGGATGACCATATGTTCTACTTATACACCAATTATAGAGATTGCGAGAAAGCAGCTCTTTATTTCACAGGTAAACAGACTGATGCCCTCCAAATATGCCAGAAAACAGCTCTCATCAGACCCAGATAGTATCCCAAACATTTTCCTGCTGTAGTTACCTGGCTCTGTTAAAAAGTTGTCCAATTTTAAAATGTCACGAAGTTGGAGAACAGAATCCTAGAAGTTGCCTGTTCACATTGAGCATCTGGACTGCAGACCTAACTTAAGCCATCTTGTTACAATCTTCCTCATTACAGATATTGTCTTGATATTTACATTGTAATATTTAAATACTTATTTTTCTTCCATTCAATTGTATCCAATTCTTGGAGATTACCTGGACAAGTCTCTACAGTTTTCTTGGAAGGTTTTTCAGAAGAGATTTGCTAGTGCCTGTTTCCTAGGGCTGAGAGAGGTCACCCAGCTGGCTTTGTGCCTAAGGTGGTACTAGAACTCACTATCTCCTGGTTTCTAGCCTGATGCTCTAACCACTACACCAAAGTGGTTCTCTTAAATATTAAAATTCCTTCTAAATTACATATATATCACTATTGTGCTAATCTTGCTCATTCTCCTTTTTAAAGTGATTCTAATATGTACAAGAATTCTTTCATTTCTTATTTAAGGTAGTATTATTCACTGAATTTCTATCTTACTATTACCAAGCAGATATTTATTTATTTCAGTTATTAATATCTTGGCTTTCAGGACCACAATTCTCTAAAAGTAGCTTCAAAATTATAATGTTGTAAATAAAAATACAATATATAATAAATGCAAATACAATATATAACAAAATACAAGTACAATATATAACAAAATACAAGTACAATATGTAATATTTAAGCAATTTTAAATCTATATATTTATATTTGTATTGTTTTAATCATAAGCTGTGAACCGCCCTGAGTCTTCGGAATGGGGCGGTATATAAATGTAAATTATAAATAAATAAATAAATAAATAAATATTTGGAAATAAGGAAGAATTATCTAAGACTCTTCATACTAGGCAATTAGTAATAATGATCCTATGGAAGGGGGGAAAGCATCATCTTGCTAACCAGGCCACTGTAGGGTTGATACCTACCTTTCTTATTTATTGTATGTAACCTATGCATGCTTACAAACTTCCAACCAAACTTCCATCCATCTCAAGCAGATTTATCCTCAAGCAAGAGTATGGAGAAAGAAAGCAAAATGCGAAGAAACCAAACATATCCTTTGGACTCATATCTGGGAATGGCTGTTGTAGTCTAGAAGCAATACAGTATTTTTTTTTAAAGTTGGTTGGCCCTGAAGATTCTAATTTGATCACTATAAGGCAACACCAAAATATTGAATTTGTATTGATTTCAATTTGTATTGTATATGCAAACACAAAGAAAAAGGTTTTGAGCTGTTGTTCTCCCTCAGGGTGTCTAGAAATCCCAGACTTCGCATTGAGAGCTAAGTTGATAATGTTGCATGGAGGGAAAATTGACCATTTAGATAGTTGGTAAAAGAAAGAAAAGGCTTTGGGTGGTTTGGAAAGAGCTGCTGTAATTTTGACACTAATCAATTTTTCAAGATGTTCTCTTTAAAGCTGCCAACAGGGAAATAATTCAAAATATTGATTGCTTGGTATGAGGTTAACAAGTTAAACAGTAGTACAATAGCTAGAGATTATTTGATGCTCAATAGCTTTCATTTCATCCTCTACTTCATTAATTTGCTTTTGATCATTCACGTTAACAGTCTGATCCACCAACTAACAGAAGCACCATTAGGAATGAAGGAGGGATTGCGGGCATCTTTTAGTTACAATTCCTGACATTGTTAATGTGTGAATGGAGGAGTGGGAGAGCTCATACCCATAGTTTTCTTTCCTCTATTCTCTTTGTCAGAGTGGGCTTTTTAGCAGGCCACCCCACTTAACAGTAATAACAGCCCATTGGTAATCTAACAATTCCATAAACATTTTTAAAACAAAATAGTTTCCACTGATTTTGACATGATTTTGACACATACAAAGTAGTGTTTAGAAATAAATACGTGTACATTTAACTGTGGTATCACTCGTAGCTAATTCTCTTGAATTCTCTTTGGGTGCACCTACACACAGGTGTAAACAGCTTTTGCCAAACTAGCCCCAACTCCCAAATTTCTAACTTGGCAAAGCTCTCTGAGAATTCTAGTTTTAATCATTTTTCTTTCTTCACTGTTGTGCCCATCCTGTTCAATTTAGTATTACAAAGCCAATTTCAAAACAATGAAGGGTTGCTTTATCTAATCCATCCATATATATTTTTTCAGTATTTGGAATCTTTTTGCATTTAGACCCTCCAATTCCCTCAACTTTGCATTTATAATCTACCTTGGGATTAACTTCCAGCAAGTATAGACGATCCCTATGGAAACGAAAATGTGTTCGGAAACTGAAATGTAGCAAATAGTCAGAGATTAAATGAGATTGTATGCTGGTTTCTAAATTGCAATTAGAGTCAACAACTTCACTTGTAAATAACAGATTTTAAAGGATAAAAGGTCACTGCCTGCTTCCTTCCATAAAAATGTCTTCAAAGGCACAACTTTTTTTTTTGCCACTCGTATTCTTACAAGAACAATGCTAGAGACTATTTAATTGGGAGACTTCCAGCAATCTGCCATTTTCTTACCACTTTCTCGCTCTTGTATTTGTAAGTAAAGGCAGCATTTGATTCCAATGCTAGGAGGAACTGGGTGCTGGGTAGAGAACGTATTTTCCCTGGAGGATAAATCCCTCTGCAAGCAGCTGCGCTGTGCCAGGAAGTAATTTGTACATATACATTTAGAGTCAATGCAGGTTATTTCAAGCAAACAAATACAAACTGACTGATAATTCTAATAAATCCCAAGGGGCCTGTGCTTCAAACCCCAGAAATTTAATTGAAGTTAAACAGATTAGTCTGGGAAGTTAAAGAAGCACCTGAAAAAGGCAAGAGCTCACTTCTAGAGGTGTTACCAAGAAAACTGAACGAATATATTCCACAAAGTTATTGGAGTCAAGGTCAACTTGATTGAGTAGTTACATTATGAAGTGACACCTGCATCATTTCTTTAGAATTGGGATGTAATATCTGATCTTTCCTCTTGGCTGTATCTTAGAAATGAGTTCTAGACAGGGATTATAAGCATCTGGCCTGGAAAACAAAGTTTGTCTTAATTTTCCAAATCATACACAATATTTAAGCACTAATTTTTCTCCTTTGAGGGACATTTGTAAAATAAGGGGCACTTCCGTCAAATATGTGCTATCTGTGCATGTACTGTATTCATACCTGCCCCTTATCTACCCTTGCAATCAAAAAAAGCCCTCAGCAGTTTACACACATCCATAAAAATGCAATAAAGTGTCCACAGCATAAATATAAAAGAAACAAGCAATAATATAAACACATAAAGCAGACAGTCAAATCGGTATTGGATTTCACAAAATACATCTCACTGAAGGCCTAGCTCTTGAGTATGTATACTGGGACTGAAGGACATTTTTCCTGCTTGTCACTCAAAGTGGTTCAAAATCTATTGTGGACCAGGTTCAGAATAGAGGAAGGTTTCATCTAATTCTGGATAATGGCTATCATGGGTCATTTCCACACTGACGACTTAGAACGTTTTCAGATCATCACCTGGTCATCACTGAAATGATATAAAGCTGGTCTTCATTCCTGCTATAATGAAACACAACAATGATTGCCTCACCCTAGAAGCAGCTCTGTGTCACTAGGCAGAAAATAGGTGCATTCCAGATGTTGAAGGGCAGAGTTGTACGTAGTCTACTATGCATCTACAATGCAGTTGAGATGGTTCTTCTGAAATCAGTGGTAGGTTAATAAATGTAGACTGTGACCATTGCCTTATCAACATCCTCATTCATATCTCCATAATATTCTGCTAGACATTTTATATTTAAAAAGGCACCTCCATTATCTAAATCCAAACTAGTGAAATGTAAAGAAGCTTCAGTAGATCTGTTGTGTGTACTACTTTAAGAAATATTTTTAAAACATGATTCATTAAACTTATTGTACAGTAACTATTGGATGTTTGTCATTGTTTTAAATAGAGCAAGAATGTCATTATGTCATCATTATTATTAATCATCTGAAATACCCCTGGATCCAAAACTATATTGAACAATTTTACCTTCTGGGACAGGTAGTCCTCGATTTATGACCAAAATTGAGCCCATAATTACTGTTGCTAATCAAAACAGTTGTTAAATAAGTTTTGCGCCATTTTATGACCTTTTTTGCCATAGTTGTTAAAAAGAATCACTGCAGTTAACGTGACAGAGTTGTTAAGTGAATCTGGCTTCCTCATTGATTCTGCTTGTCAGAAAGTCACAAAGGGTGATCACATGACCCTGGGACACTACAACCATCATAAATATGAGTCAGTTGCCAAGCGTCTGAATTTTGATTGCGTGGCCATGGACAGTAGTGAAATCTACTTTTTTTTCACCATCTATGAGCGTGGCTTGGTAGGGGATCATGTGACTGAGTGGGCATGGCCAACTCAATGTCACTCACGGCAAGGTGGGGTGGTGGCATCTTGCTGTGACTGATGTCAAGTTGGCAACGCCCACCCAGTCACATAACCGATGCTGTACAGAGGGCAATGATGACTGCCTGCCAAATGCAGGCAAAAGGTTAGTTGGAAAGTGGCGGCTGGAGGCCTCTTGTGCCAGCAAAGAGGTGGCAGCTGCAGGATTCTCGCGCCTCTTGTGCCAGCAAAGAGGTGGCAGCTGCAGGATTCTCACGCCGCTTTTTGCCAGCACGAAGGGCCTGCAGCAGCCTCCTCTTGCCAGCCGGAACAGAGCCAGGAGCAGCGGCTGGAGGTTTCTCACACCGGCAAAGAGGTGGAGGCTGCAGGATTCTCGTGCCACTTTTTGCCAGCGTGAAAGGCCTGCAGCAGCCTCCTCTTGCCAGCTGGAACGGAGCCAGAGCGGCAGCTGGAGGCCTCTAGCGCCGGCAAAGAGGTGGCGGCTGGGGCTCTGGTACCGCTTTTTGCTGGCGCAAAGGGCCTGCAGTCGCCACCTCTTTGTCAGCCGGAACTGAGCAGAGAAGGCAGGGAAAGGAAGCTCCATGGCCCATGGGGGGGAACAATTAGCTAGGCCACGCAGGGACGCAGCGCTGGGTGGGAAGTGACAGGGAGGCAAGCGGCAGCAGTGGCTTACTTAGGCAGGCAGGCAGGCAGGCAGATCAGGAGCAGTTGGATCTCAGGCACGTCCTCGTGGGAAGGCAGGCAGAGACATTGGGGCAGGGTGAGCAGGGGACAGGGTGAGGAGTGAACGGGCAGGGTCAGGGCCAGCCAGAGGTGATATTTGCCGGTTCTCTGAACCAATCAAAATTTTCCCTACCAGTTCGCTGAACCGGTGCAAACCGGCTAGATTTCACCTCTGGCCATGGAGATACTGTAACGGTTGTGAAAAATGGCCGTAAGTCACTTTTCCAGTGCCACTGTAACTTCTAACCATCACTAAAAGAACTGTTGTAATTTGAGAACTATCTGTACTTCAGTTTTATTACATCTATCACCCATTTTTCTTTTGCACAGCAATTTTGTTCTCTAATGGATTTCTTTATATGTTTTCTTTTTATATTTTTCCTTATTTTTCATTTTATGATGTCCTTCCACTCATTCCAGAAATTTGTTGGTCATCTTTGCGTTTTTTATCTGTTTCCACTGCTGATAATTTGTATGAGTGGTTCACTGCTGTAGCCATAGTCCAGTTTAAACCATTCAGACTTCAATTCCCAAAATTCCACAGCCAGAATGGCTGCTTTGGAGAATTCTGGGAGCTGAGATCTACACATCTTAAAGTTGTCATTGTTGAGAAATACCAGACTAGTTAGTTTGACTCTGGCCTGAAAAGGCCTTAAATCTCCAAATTACCAGAATTTACATAATGTGATTTGCGAGCAGAGATGTTTAGAAGATTATAATGCAGCAAACTTTGATTAATCAACAAAAGGCATTTCTTCTAGAGAACATTTGCATTTATCTAGACTGCCAACTCATTGTCAATACAGAACAGTTTTTCCTCTCCTCCAACTCTCCAGCCCCCTCCCCACCCAGCTCTTTCCTCCCCACCCTTCCTCTATATACATATAGAGACAGAAAGATGCAAATAAATCCATACTGGAAATGTATCCTCTGTCCTTCTGTTTCTTAAATTTCTTGCCTTTGAGTTTCCACGAGGCTTTTTTCTATCTACTTCCCCAGATTTGGGGGAAAGCTGCGGTGGCGCAGTGGTTAGAATGCAGTATTGCAGGGTACTTCTGTTGACTGCCGCTGCCTGCAGTTTGTCAGTTCGATTCTAACCAGCTCAAGGTTGAGTCAGCCTTCCAGCCTTCCGAGGTCGGTAAAATGAGGACCCAGAAACCACAATTGAGGGTCTAAATTAAAAAGGTAAGTGGGGAGGAAGAAGAAAACGATTGTCTTCTCAAGTAATGTGCCACCACTGATGATTTATGGTGACTCATTGGGAAAAGGCAGATGTATTTTTAACTGGATTATTTCATTCATATAAGAGCTAAGTGACAGAAACCAGGTTTTCACCCCAGTTCCCAGATGATTATCAAAGAATGCCCTAATCCAAATACTTGCATCCCACTGAATTCAACTGAGGATGTCAGGAATCAGCCCGTCTGCTTTAACATGTTAAGCCAGGTGTCCAATTAATTTTGATACTGACAGTGGATTGCAACTAAACTGGCTTCAATTAATTTTGATACTGACAGTGGATTGCAACTAAACTGGCTTGGATGTATTTCATAGAGGTTCACTCAGTAGGTACAGATTTGAACCACGTCCTGTTAAATATAATCTCCAAGTGAGATTTCCAGAGATTGTGCTAAAACAACAAGCAGCTCATTTCTATGACTAGAGCCTTGGCACCAACTCTCCTTGTATGAAGTTCCGCTCTCCACTTCCAGCTCATAATTATTTGAAGATCCATTTGTGACATGGGAGGCTCAGATACGATTGGTTGACTGAAGGGCTAAGCAGCAAAGAAGCCAACCATATTTTAGCCTAATGTTGTTGAACGTGCGGTGTAACTTCAGAAAATGGCTCAATTAACTAACCAGGCTTTAGTTTACTATAAACCAACCAAGTTCTGAAGGTAAGTTGCATTTAATTAATTTGGTTACACGGTTGAGTATCAAGTCCATTGAATTTCCTAGCAAAGAGGCCTATAATTGTGTGAGTTCATGGAAATGGCATCTTCAGAACAATAGAAAAGAGTCCCTGAGTACAATATCTACAAATGTCTTCACCCTTCTGCTAATAAGGAGAGATTGGTCAGACAGACTTCTTAGAGAGATTCTAGAATTCTTTTAACAAGATTCAGGGGGGAAGCAGAAAGAGGACTCTTAACTCAACGTGGCGTCTTCCAGATTCTGTGGACAACAGCTTCCATATTTCTGAACTTTTGTCATGTTCACAGCACCTGGTTCAGGAGTTGTCATCAAAACCAGCTGCACAGTCTCACTTTGGAAAAGCTTGCCAGCTCATTGGAGAGGTAACATACAGCTGTTAAGATGCTGGGTTTTAACAGGAGATCAAATTCAAATCCTCCCTCCACCGTAAAGCTCACCTGGTGTCTTTGAGCTAGTTACTCTTTTTCAGCCTAGCCCAGATCACAGGACCATTGTGGGGATCCAGTGGGAGGATCTGCCATCATGAGCTCACAGGAAAAGACGGGGGGGGGAAGGGGAGGGGGGAAGCAACATATAATATAACCTCACTTTCCTTATCACTCCTTATGAAAAAGTGTGGAAATCTGGCTCTGCCAACTTGCCTGGTTATTAAAGAGTGGCATGCAACCGTGGGGGTGGTTGGTGACCTGAGAGTGTTCCTTTATCCTTGCTTGTATGTTTGTCATTTAGTTTTAATTCTGTTTTAACTGTATCTTTTTATGATTTTATAACTTTTTTTATCTATAAACCACTCTGAGTCACAGTAATAGTGAAGATGGGTGGTGCCTAAATTTGATAAATAATGAGATGGGTGTTGCCTTAATTTGATAAATAGATACAAATAAAATAAATTAAAAATGTATAGTTCACTCTTAGCTTGAAAAAAAATGCTTTAGCTCCTTTGACCTGGAAGATTATAGAATCTCCTGAGAGCTGGCTGGGCCTTCCAAGGTTTTTGAAAGAGGCCTAGTGACCCTCAACAAAGCCAAGGAATATCTGTGTCCTTTCTCCCCTGCTAAGTTGACACACTAACCACTTTTTCCTGAGAAAGCAAGAAACAATACCACCATTGAATTGTTTGTCCCCAATACCAAGCCCTATTGGCTTCTGTTCCAAGTCACTGCCAATCATTTGATTTTTCTCCAGGATAATGGGTGACAATACCCAATAAGAGTTCCTACCCCTTGAAGTTATCCTTGGATTGTGTTGGAAAAGGGAAAAATATTACAATAAGAGCACTACAGAACTTCAGGCTGTCTCATGGATGAGCTAAGGCTGAGAAGACAGTAATATCACTGGGATACGACATAACAGAAAACAAGTTATCAGGACAATTTTGTCCCATCGTTACTTTGCAAAGGGAGGAAGACTCAAAGGAGACGTGATTCTTTTTTTATTCTTGCATTCCAGCTCAGTTACCTTTCAGCAACAAAACACCATAACTTTGTGTCACAGCTTTTTCTAGAGGCATGAGAAGAAGACGGCGACCTCTGCTCCTCTTTGTAGGAGGTAACACTTTTTAGACAAAGTTGAAATACTTTGCACAGAAATTTCAGGGAAACGGTTTACATGGCCAAGAGGGAGCAAACGATGAAAGCAACATCACATTATCACAGTGTGAGCGCTGCCACTTTTGAACATGCCTTGGGACATCCCTATGCATGCATAAAAGGGGTGGAGCTTGCATTACAATATTGTGCAGTTGGCCTGGAGAGCTGCTGCAGTAGAATTGCTACTAGTGTCTTGGATTGTATCTTGCTTCACCGAGGCTTTCTTCTCACTTGAGGGCAGAGTAGAAACAATAAAATGTGCGGAGTTGGAAAAACAACAGCAACCTGTGGTCTTCTGGATGGAGTGCAAGAGTCAGTGAAAATGGTATCACAAGCATTGTCTAATTTGGTCATTTAAAATCCAGAAGAACAACCTGCGGCCCAGACCAGTTGTATCATTTTTCTGTGGTTTCCTCAAATTAGCATCCCCAGATGTCTTGTACTATAGCATTCGTTCACCAAGACAACTTAATCTCAGTTGCTGAGACAATAGAAACAACTCCATTATTATTTATGTGAGGGAGGTAAGCAGTTGAATCAAAAGGTTACATCACATGAGAGGGACAAATAGCGTGCTTCAGTTTTACCCCAGCCGTTTGCTGCTCAGGTATGTCAGACTGAAGTTCTAAGCATCTCGGTGTTGTCCACCCTTCTGCCTGCTGCTGGCTCAGATGATAAGACTGGCAGGCCAACCCACCTAGGGGACTTGAGGAAGGCCAGAGAGCAGCAGAATCTGCAATCCAGCATTTCCAGGGAAAAAAATAGTTTGGGAAAGGCTGCCTTATCATATGTAAGAGCTTCGTAGGAAAACATAGGCTGATCCTTTTTTTTTTCCTTAGCCCATTTTTAGTAAGATCATTTAAACCTTCTCAATGAAATGAAAAGTGGGAAACTTGATGTTTGGAAGCAGGGAGCTGAAGGTGAACTCATCCCAAAGCCCATGCTCTGACTGCCTTCGTTATTTTAAATGACCCCTACTCTATTAAATGGGGTCTGTGCCTGTGGGGATAGCAATCCTGACCAATCAGGCATAATAAATCTCAGTAGGCTTACTTCCACCAGGGGAAAAATTAGGAAGTGCTACCCAGGAAAGTCTTTGGAACAGAGGTTTGAGGGCAGTGACCCACCAGAAGCTAGGCTGGCTCGTCCTATTTTAAGTGATATACACTCCTAGAGTCAGACCTTAAAATCATATAACTGCTTCTCTGATCAGATTTTGTTCTTCACCACCACCGCCACCATCTCTGTGCCTTTATTTAATTTATATTTATTTAATTTATAGCCCAGCTTTACTGTTTTTATAAACAACTCAAGGAGGTAAACATATCTAATACTCCTCCCGCCTCTTAATTTCCCCACAACAGCGACCCTGTGAGGTGAGCTGGGCTGAGACAGACTGGTGCAAAGTCACCCAGCCAGTTTTTCATGCCTAAAGTGGGACTAGAATTCCACAGTCTCCCGGTTTCTACCTGGTACCTTCACCACTAGACCAAACTGGGTCTTTTGGGGAGGGGGAATCCTAAAGGGGCTTCAGACTCTACTTCGTGACCTGCCACCCTTCCCACTCACAGCCTTTCTCCACGCAGGAATGACGTCATCGTCGTGTGTGTGTGTGTGTGTGTCTCTCTCTCTCTCTCTCTCTCTCTCTCTCTCTCTCTCTCTCTCTCT